>NW_020769502.1:475703-507531 GCF_900518735.1 Pseudonaja textilis
CATTAGATTCAAAGTTCCGAGCCAGGCCGATCCTTCCAATCACAACAGAGCAATATAATTTATTTTATTGATTTATAGTCTTTCCACTATTTTAAGGCTTTCAGGGCATTTTAGAATCCATAAAATCTATAAAATAAAAAAATCAAAGTAACACATTACTAATTCAAAATAGCAGTGGCTAAAATTCAATAGATAAGCACTTTTTTTTATTATAACGGACAATAGGACCCAAGAGTGCCAATGGGAGCCATAACAAACCTGTGATGCCAAAATAATTGTGTGGGTGTGCTCACATAATTAAAAGAATGTCATAATTATGCCTTTATATCACAAGAACAAGACTAGCCTTTTGAATGGAATATGCTATACAAACAAAAACTCCAGTTCTTAGAGCTGTGCGCCACCAACCTATAATACCTTTATGGCTATACGTACATCTATTATAATACCAATAAAGAAGAATATTTGTAGTGGTATACTTCTGAATCTAAGAATATGATAATTAGGAGGTAAAATTTATGTTCTCTTTAAAAGCTGGGAGGAGCAACCTGAAGGCTTTTATTATTCTATGAACCTACCATATCAAGCCTTTTCTGCTTTTTCTTATAATTATGATGGACAAATATTGAACTACATGGGTTTGCCTATATAGATTTAAGCATATTAAATGGAGCATGGGGACAGTGAAACTGAAATATGACTAGATGTGCACCTCATATTTTCCCCAAGAAATGACATAAAGTTTCAAGTGGATGCAAGAAATTTGCCTCAAAGTATTTAGCAAATTCTTTTTATTGTAACAGGGCTCAAGAGCTGTCATCTGTGAAATCCCCCAGTATATTTAGGATTTCATATTTCTTTGAAGACAGAGAGTTTTAATAAAGATAAGTCACTGCCAATCCATCAAACTCAGAGTCCCTCCTTTCCTCTTACCAAAAGAAATCAAGTCCAAAGTATGAATTATCAAATGAACAGTGACAAACTGAAACAGCCTCATAGTGATTATGGTGATGCAAGAAGAAGAGGTTTATCATACATGTTGTATTTTTCTAAACCAGACTACATAGGAGTTTCCATGAAATCTGAAATTACCGGTATCTCAAGAAGTTCAATTTAGGAGACTGATCTTTCTACACAGTGGAAATGATACACCAAAAACATCCATATCCTGTCTCTATGATACATCACCAAATCTAAAAAGTGAGGCCAGAACAGATTGTTTTCTTTGGAAGGATGATGGAATTTCTGTAAATGCAAAGACTTTTCCCATTAAACACTTCAGTCTAAATCAGTGCTTAATCATGTCTTTGGATGGGTAGAACTAGTAGGGTGAAAGCTACTAAGCCCATTCACCTATGTCCCAATTATACGTATATTTCAGACTAGTTTATTTATTCATGGATGCGGATTACTTTATTAAGAGCAATGCCACTAAACCAAGACAGAAATCTTCAGTATTGACAAAATATTTCAATCAAATTTTTGAGCAACAAACAGATATAAAAATAAGCCAATACTCTAGCTTATGCATAAAATGCAAAACAGCTGCACAAACTTTTTAAAAGTGTTAAAAGTATAGTCTTCCTTAAAAAAAATTTTTTTTTTCCAAACCTCTTAACCAGATGAGGTTTTTTTTCAGGTATCCTCAGAATTCTCTTCTCATATCTCTGAACATGTTTGTATACTGCTATGATGGATAGTGGAGTGGGGAGCAGAAATTCCACTGGTTATATACAGACTGATAGATAGATAGACAGGCACCAGCAACAGAATACTGAAACTAAGATCCAGGAGGTAGAGTGAGAAAAGACGTTTCAACCAATGGGAAAATGAACTGCTCATAAGGTCAGCCAGACTCTAGGACTATAAAAGAAAAAGATAAGTTTTGATCTGGTTTCTGACAAACCCGTACAGAAGCAGAAAATCAATGACTCTCTTCTCAACTCTCAAGCACTGATGATATCATGGGAAGTTCAGAGCCCATAAGAAAGTCTCCCAAAAGGGTAGAGGTGACAAACAGGGTGAAATGTCATTACTCAGTGCATATCTGAATCATTGTGATTCAAGAATGTACTTTTCCAAGCAAGTTTAACATGGCCAGGAATTTAAAGTCACAGTCTTATTCTTTTAATTATGAGCATGCTTCAAATCCACATCTAGAGTACTAGAGTGCATCCAGTTTTGGTCACCACATTATAAAAAAGATGTTGAGACTCTAGAAAAAGTGCAGAGAAGAGCAAGCAGGATGATTAGGGGACTGGAGACTAAGGCATATGAAGAATGGTTGCAGGAACTGGGCTTGGCTAGAGAAGGACCAGGGGAGACATGTTAGCTGTGTTCCAATATTTGAGGGGCTGCCACAGAGAGGAAGGGGTCAATCTATTTTCTAAAGCGCCTCTAGGCCAGACAAGGAATAATGGATGGAAACTGAACAAGGAGAGATTTAATCTGGAAATAAGGAGAAACTTTCTGACAGTGAGAACAATCAACCATGGAACAGCTTGCCCTCGGAAGTTGTGGGAGTGTCAACACTTGAGACCTTTAAGAAGAGATTGGACTGCCATTTGTCAGATATGGTGTAGGGTCTCCCGCTTGGGTGGGGGGTTGGACTAGATGACCTATAAGGTCCCTTCCAAACTCTGATTATCTGTTATCTGTTAATTTGGCTGAATTCCAAATAGAAAATCAAATTGCACAAATTTGGGAAATACTCAGATGTTATGATATGTTATCTTTGTGTCATTATTCAAATAGTTGTATTTTAAGGAAGGGTAAAACAATACTGTAGCTTAGGTAGTCTTGAGATTTGATTAAGGACATTTATTATCATTTATCTTAAGTCAACATAGAAATTGCTTTATTTCAATTTTAACAAATTGCATATATTTGATGTCTGAATTTCCTTGCAACAACATCTAAAATTATACCTAGAGCAGAGCTGTGAGCTTGTGCCAAGAGTATTTATAGTGAATAAAAGCAGACTTATGATTATAAAGTTGGCAGAGTAAAAAACTGAATGATCCTTTAAAAAAAACCAGAGGTGAATTAGACCAAATAAGCCAAAACAATTAATGGCTAATTTCTTAGTTGAAATTTTAGTCTTTTAGTACATAATTCACTATGGTGTTATAGGATTAAACCTAATAAACAGATTGCAAATTATAACCTAGTCCAGGTAGCCCTTTCAAAATTCACCAATTCTTAATCTGAACATATTTGAATTTTTGTTAATAAGTTGGGAATTCATCATGACATGGAAAAACAGCCATGATGTAGCTGCAAAGTCTAATCTTATGCACAAATTTCATTCAAAGTAGAAAGAAAACAGAAAAGTCATGCAGTTTTGAGACTGATAGCTTTAGATTCTATTCCGATGATAACAGAATGATCCAATCACTATGAACAAGAAGAGGGGTATTGAAGTCATATTCAATATTGCAAGATTGCTATGTGTTCTGTTTTTTTCTCCCTGAAGAGCAGAAACATTAACTGAGTATTGGAGGAATTCTTGAGGTCTGATCACTTTTGAGTACTGCTTAAAAATTGTGGGTATTTGAGCCCTTCAATCTCTGGCACTATATGTTTTTTATGCCTTACCCATCCATCTTATTGGACTTCCTATGACCAACTGAGCAGAACACAAAAACCTTTCAACTGTTTTTTAATTATCATAACTGCTAGTCCCAGCACCTCTCCTTTTCACATTTTTCAGTTTTTTTCTTTGAGACACAGCCATGGCATTTGCCATTTTCATACAAATTACTAACAGCAGCAAGGGAAAAATGAATTGTTCTCCTTTCAAAAAAACTCTGAAGATTCCCTTCCAGAAAAACTACTACTGCTATACTTAAACTGTTCTGCAGCTCTTGTAATGACATGTCTATGCAACATATCACTTTCTTAACAACTGCACCAAAAATCCAAGTGGGTGGAGGGAAATATATATTATTTTATGCAGAGAGGACAATTCCTTCTAATGTAGATGTTAGTCTTGCACAAAAAGCCCTGAAATGATTCATTTGAACCAGAATTAGAATAGAATCAAAATAGAATAGAACTGAAATGGACCTTGGAGGTCTTCTATCTAGTCCAACCCCTGCTTAAGCAAGAAATCCTATACCATTTCAAACAACTCACTGTCCAGTCTCTTCTTAAAAACCTCCATCGATGAAGTACCATCATCACTGGATCAATTTCTGGAGGCAAGCTGTTCCACTAGTTAATTGTTCTCACTATTAGGAAGGTTTTTTTTCCTTAATTCCAGGTTGCTTCTCTCCTTGATTAGTTTCCATCCATTTGTTATTGTTTTGCCTACTGATGCGTAGAAAATAAGTTGACTCTTTGTAGCAACTTCTCAGATACTGGGATACTACTACCATATCCCCTCTACTCCTTCTTTTATCTAGACTATCCAAACCCAAATCCAGGAACCGTTCTTCATATGTTTTTGAATCCAGGCCTTTAATCACCTTAGTGCTCTTCTTTGCACTTTTCCCCAAAGTCTCAACATCCTTTTTGTAATATGGTGACCAAAACTGAATGCAGTATTCCAGGTGTGGCCTCGCTAAGGTTTTATAAAGCGATACTTAATACTTCACGTGATTTTGATTCTATGCCGTTGTTTATACAACAAGGATTGTATTAGTTTTTTGGGCTGCTGCCGCACACTATTTAAGTGATTGAGCACTTGGTAACATATTTCCATGGTAATATAACCATGACAATATATTTCCAGTACGAAAAACATTTATCTCCAAATGTGACTAGTTTCATAAGACATGTACAAAGTTATTGTCAAATCTCATTTTCAAAAAAGGAAATAAAAACTGAAGGGGTCCATTCATGGCTGAGAGAGTTAATGAGGGTAAACACAGCCCCATATAACTTGCTGCTCTAGGGTTATACAAATCAGCTGGATTGAGCGACATTTCAGCATGGTTGGCCTGAGTTTTTGCCCATGTCATTTACCAATGTGTGGACGTTCACAGAAAATACTTCTACCAAGATAGCTACCAGGTTTGCTAGTGAAATCGTTTTACTGAAAGTTCACAGAAAGGTCTTCTTTGTAGGTCCATGAAGCATGGGAAAACTGTCAAAGCTGCCCTGATTATTTAATAGGAAGTGACTGTCTTTGCAGTTCAAGTAACAGAGCATGACTTGTAGTGTTGCTGCAGCTGAAGCATTTATCAACATTTTCCCATTAGGGATGCTCAGATTTATAGTCCCAAACTAATCCCTGGAGTAAACAGGAAGGTATCAAGTTGTGTACCTCCTGTCTAAAAGAAAATGTTGTAAGATAAGAAGTAGGCTTTATGTATGTTGTAAAAAAAAAAAAAGTAAGAACAAATGTTTTTCAGCTAGAGGCTACCGTTCATATTATTAATTTGTTTAACCCTTAAGGACCAGAGGAGATGTAGTTTTAATGTGATAACATCACCAGATAGTGATTAAATGCACTATTTTTTAAAATTTCTTTTAATATATATATATTTTGCCAAAATGTGATTTATGTCCAAATTTCAGCAGCATGGTCTTAGGAAAGGAGTTTTTGAAATTACATAGCTAGAGTGGAGGGTTGCTGGTGATCTTAAAATTGCATGTCACTCTCCTAGACATATAGAAACCTTTTACTTTGCTTTTGGTGTTCCTTGTATCTGCACAATACTTTCAGTTTTGCCCATGTACAGATTGAGGGGCGGTGAAGTCCCATAATCATTGGCATAAAATATTTCCAATACCCAACCCTTGCTGGTAGTCCAGCTGCTTCACAGTGCACTAATTGCTGAGTTCAAAATCTGCATTACTATTTATTATTTATATAATGTCATTAATATGTATGATGCTTGGTAGAATATAATAAAACAGCCCCAACTCTCAAGGTTGTTTTGTTTGTATGTCCCAGTAGTTAATGTAATGTAGACTTGTATACGAATGGAGGAATTATATTGAAATTCCAAGGCTATTGGATAGACTGGGAAGCTGGGAAAATTAGAACACCACTGCTGATCAAGAATACCGTTAAAGAATGAATACTGTTAAAATATTTGGATTCAACTCAAGGGCATTTTTACCTTTTTAGCTAATTGATGAGAATGATGTGCAGTTAAAAATTGGATGTATAGATCAAAGAAAGAATCTTGGTATAATCTTGGTTATTCTTATAACATTTTTTAATTATTACATAGCAATATCAAAATTTAGCTGTACATTTCCTTTTTGATAATGTGCTGGAATATATTGAAGCGGGATCAGAAAAGTTCACACTAGCTGAAAAGTGTGTACTAGAACATTTCAAATAATTACATGAATTCTGTTCAATGAATAAAAAAAAAGCTTAGCTGCTGAAGGCCTGAAGATGACCAATGAAAATAAATTTTAAAATGGAGAAAAGTAATCTCACGTTTTGGGTATCTAGAGTCATCTTGGCCCAATAAGTTATTTTCTATTGGTGTTGTCAGATATTTTGGAAATTGGGTTTCAAAGCAAGAGTTGACATTCTTTTTTACCATTTAAAAACACTCAGACATGCTAAGCAATCCTAGGCACTCACCCATGTAGGAAACAACAGCTTCCTCTGACTTCACTAAAAAGAACCCAAAAAGCAGCATTCTGTGCCTTTATTTCTGACCACTAATTTGCTAATAGTATTATTCCTAAAGCCCTCCATTCATCTCTCTATATATTGAGGCAGCCAAAATTCACCTTAATGAGGTGCTTTGCACAGAAGAGGCATTGTGAGGCACACTGATTATATTATTTGCCTCATCAAGGCACTTCATCCCATTCCAAGGCCATCTCCTAAAGCACACGTGCAGAAATCTTTTCTGCCTACTGAATGCATAGGAGTCCTCTGAAAAAGTAAAGCAAACAACAAAACCACTTCACTTCCCTCTATTGAAGCAAAGGGATGAATTGTTTCATGAAGCAACTGTGAAGGGGTGCTTCAATCAAAGCATCACCATAGCAGTGCTTTGACTCATGAAGCTTAGCACAGCTTTGAGAAACACCTTGACACAACCAGTTGGATAGAACAATGTTAGTTTGATAGGAATATTTTATTCAGCCATGGAAACCCATTAGGTATTTGGGGTCAGTCATGACTAGCCTTAACTTCCCCCACAGAGTTCTTGTGCTAAATACATTTGACCTCTTTAGATTTAAGGCAGGACATACAAATAAAAAGTGGATTATAATTAATGGCATTTAAGAGAATGTCTAAAAGCTCTGTGCCTGTCAAAATTGTTTGTTTACAAATTGAAAACATGCAACAGATTTCAACCACTGATTTAATTAGTCTGATATTGTCCCCTTGGAATGACAATAACTTCTAGGGTTCTCTGAATTAGAACTGTTGTCCAGGTATGTCAATTGAGATTTTTCAGCTAGTTGGTCCTAGTAGAGAATGAACTCCTGGAATACACAATAAAAGTTGTGTAATGGATTATCACTGAGTCATATCCCTTCTTAAAGATTTAGGAACTCTGGTCTTCTTCATGTTTGGAGTCTCTAAACATAGACAAAAAAAGAAAAGCCTTTTTACCTCATTCTAGGTTCCCCAAAAGTATCTATTTCACTAATGCAATACACTTTTTTGTCAATAAGAAGACGGTGTCTGTTATTTAGCTATTCTTCCTGTTGGCGTGAGGGCAACAGGTGGAATTACATGGATAGAAATCCACTGGTTTCACTCACCCCTAATGTAAAAATGGAATTTGCTCCAGGTTGCTATGCTTGCTAATGACCAGCTACGAGTCTGAGATATGTAAAGAGTAAAAGGTCTTCTGGTATCTTACCATATGTCTACCTATGAGAAGAAATCAGTACGATTTCCAACCAAACAGTTTGAAAACAACCATCTTGTTTATTTTCTTGCCCTTAATGAGAATTGAATGTGCAGATATCAGAAATGGAAGCTTTTCATACCAAGCTAATTAGCATCTTCAATTGTTCAGATCTTGATTTTGTATTGCTATTAAAACCAGAATTGAAAAGGCCAAATTTTGTATGTGTAATGCTAGCAGTTCCATTTACAAGTTATCAGTATGTACTATCCTGACACATACACACTATCTTTTGTAAATTTTAAGTAGAAATTCAATAGGCACAATGTAAGGATAAAGAAAAGGGGGCGGGGGGAGAGATACAAGATCTATTGTGTCTTTTAAGAGAAGCATTAGATTTGTTCTGTCCAAGTATAAAATATAGTTTTTTGTGTGCCAAGAAATCAGTTTTCTCAGAATAAAAGCATTATCTGAAGGGAAAATGTGCAGATTATAAAAAAAAATCAATCAAAAGCCAATTGAATCAGTTGCCCAACAACTGATGGTACAAAAGACATCAAAAACATCCACTTTACTCAGTCATCATTTACTGTTGTGCCAACAGTAGTTATTAAACAACTACAATGTTTTTGTTGTTCAACTGAGGTTGGTGATAAGCTTTAGCAGCTGCTCACAGTAGTAAAATGCTATGAGTTAGTGGATATCAGTTAATGGATATGAATGGATCTTATTGGATATGTATTTTGGGATCTATTATCTCAAGATATCTGGAGATTACAGGTTGGGAAAATTTAATTAAGCCTCCTGACTAAAACCTAGGACTTGTTAAAAATTTGTATATATTATAAATAAGCCTGATATTTCCATCCATGTATTTTTATTATGCATAAGACCATTGCATTTTAGTATTCTGACTATCAGATGTTCAAAGTTTTAATTAATTTTCTCTAGTACAGCAAACAGTAGGATGGCAGGATGGAGGGACTCAACAGTGAAGCACCAGCAGTCCAGATGGCATCAAGATGGATGCAGGGGTTGTGTTCTCATCTGTTTTGAGAATTACAGTATGTTGTGGAGGGATGTGCTCATACCGTGTTCACTTCTTATTTGGCTTACTGCAATATACTGTACAGGGGCCTTGAAAATCATCTGGAAGATTCAGCTGTAAACTGGAATGCAGAGGTATGCATAGTGATGGGTGCCCCTAGGTTTACAATTTAACACCTATGTTGTGCAAGCTGCACCAGATTTCAGTTTCCTTCCAGGTCATTTCACAGAGTTGTTTATCACTTTCAAAGCACTATATGGCACAGGAACAGGTTATCTGTGGGACTGTTTTTTTCCCCTAAGAACATCTACCTTACCTATCAGGTTACATAGGGTGGGACAGCTCCTAATAAAACTTTCCTTTACTATCTTATAAGACCTAACAGTCAATCAGCTAAGCATCTGAGTCAATTTTCAATGAAGCACTGGAAAACATTGATGCTGGCCTAAAAGTAAATGGTGTTTGGATCAACAATTTGAGATAAGCTGATGATACAGTTCTGCTTGCTAGTAAGCATGAAGACCTTCAGCTCCTCATCAACAGTCACAGAAATATCTGAAAAATACAGTTTGAAACTTAATACCTCAAAAACCAAAATCATGGTCATTGGCAAACAATCTATTAATTTACCACTGATAAATTCAGAAGGAATACCACTAGAAGAAGTTGAAAGATTCACGTAACTCGGTTCTAATTTACATGAAAGCTGGGACATGTCCACTGAAGACAAGGATAGAGAAAGCTTGAACAGCATTCTTCAAAATGAAAAAGGTCTTCTGTGGTCATGACATAAACCTAAAATTGAAAATCAGGCTTGTCAGATGTTACATCTTTTCTGTCCTGCTCTATGGAGTAGAGAGTTGGTCTCTGACAGAAAACCACTTGAAGAGACTAGAAGCATTTGAAATGTGGATTTTCAGATATCTGTTACGTATAAGCTAGGCTGACAAAATCATAAATGAGGAGGTGATAAGCTGCCTGGGAAAGCCAAGGGAAATCATTAAAACCATTAAAAAGTGAAAGTTAGAATATTTTGACATGTGATGCGACACCTGGAAAAATACAGCATACTTCTCTTAATCCTCCAGGGAAAGGAGAAACTTTTTCATGCAGCTGTTGATAAAAATAGGATCACTAACATGATCGCCAATGTCCAATCATGGATATAGAAGGAGGAGGAGGAGGAGGAGGAGGAGGAGGAGGAGGAGGAGGAGGAGGAGGAGGAGGAGGAAGCTAAGAAGCGTGCCTTTTCTGTGGAACCCCCTACTCTATGGAACATCTTTCTCCTGAGATTTGGCAGGTCTTTACCCTCAGGGCCTCCTAAAAGGTATTTAGTTTCTCAACCACTGGAAAAAGATGAGCTCACTGCAGGTTGGAAGTTTGACTTGGTGCCAAGTTTTTATTTTTCATTTTTCTGGTGTTAATATTTTGAATATGGTTTTTATGTTTTAATTCTTGATTGGGAGCTGCCCAGTTTAGTGTACGATGAGTGACTATATAAATTCTTTAAATGAATACATAAACAACAGAAGCTCTCTTAATAAATCTCAGTATAAAGCATTCACAGAAATGCAAGGAAGCAAGGCATGAATTTGTGGGATTTTTTTTCCTGTTATTATCTGACAAAAGTTAATTCCTCAAATACAATAAGAAAGAAAAAGATTAGACTGGCAGATTTTAATGTACAAGTGCTTCAGAATGTGGGTAATATATCTTTTTTTACAGATTGAATTCACAAATATTTTTGTAAAGGATAAGAATGAGAAGAAAACAAGAATAAGACATGTTCTCTGAGTCAGCACTAATAGTTTTGGATCTCTCGTATTTATTTTGTAATTATGTTTAGAGGCTGATTTATTTCTATTTAATTATTTGTTTGCTAATCCTTTTGAATTTATGGGAACGGAATCAGAAAAATAACACGGATAGTCACCTCATAACCAATACAAAAGTTACAAGTTGCGTGAAGAGCCATGGAAAGATACATGCCCAGCATTACAAGACAAATTAGAAAGACCTGCACATGGATTAGAGAACAAATGAAAGTATATGATATCATCATGAGAGTAAAAGAATTGAAATGGAAATGGGCCGATCATATAAGCAAGAAGAACTGATGGCAGGTGGACCGAGGCAGTAGAATGGATCCTACTTGATTAAAAAAAAATCCATGAAAAAGACCTAAATCAAGATAGATCAACAACATCAGCAAGTATTGAGAGCCCAACTGACAAAAGAAATCTCAGGACCAACTTCCAGGTTGATCCTCGTCAGTGCAGAATCCGCAATCATGCATGGTTTCACCTGAGCTCACTTGCTGGAGGGTCCTGATCGGGACCGGAGTCACCCTGGTGGGGTGGTGAAGAAGGGGGAAATTGTCTAGAGGATCGAAGGGGAGCCACAACTCCCCTCCCTGACAGAAAAATCCCTCCCAAAGGCAAGCTGCAGCAGTGGTCTTAAAATGGACACCATGAAGATGAAGAACATTCCGGGAAACTAAGTTTTGTGCTGGAGAGAGAAGTAGCGAGCAGAGTGTGAAGGGGACAATTATACACTGCTCAAAAAAAACTAAAGGGAACACTTAAACAACACAATGTAACTCCAAGTCAATCACACTTCTGTGAAATCAAACTGTCCGCTTAGGGAGCAACACTGATTGACAATCAATTTCACATGCTGTTGTGCAAATGAATAGACAACAGGTGGAAAGCATAGGCAGTTAGCAAGACATCCACAATAAAGGAGTGGTTCTGCAGGTGGTGGCCACTTCTCAGTTCCTATGCTTTCTGGCTGATGGTTTGGTCACGTTTGAATGCTGGTGGTGCTTTCACTCTAGTGGTAGCATGAGACGGAGTCTACAGCCCACACAAGTGGCTCAGGTAGTTCAGTTCATCCAGGATGGCACATCAATGCGAGCTGTGGCAAGAAGGTTTGCTGTGTCTGTCAGCGTAGTGTCCAGAGCATGGAGGAGTTACCAGGAGACAGGCTAGAACATCAGGAGACATGGAGGAGGCCAGAGGAGGGCAACAACCCAGCATTAGGACCGCTACCTCCACCTTTGTGCAAGGAGGAACAGGAGGAGCACTGCCAGAGTCCTGCAAAATGACCTCCAGGGGGCCACAAATGTGCTTGTGGCTGCTCAAATGGTCAGAAATAGACTCCATGAGGGTGGTATGAGGGCCTGATGTCCACAGATGGGAGTTGTGCTTACAGCCCAAAACCATGCAGGACGTTTGGCATTTGCCAGAGAACACCAAGATTGGCAAATTTGCCACTGGCACCCTGTGCTCTTCACAGATGAAAGCAGCTTCACACTGAGCACATGTGACTGATGTGACAGGGTCTGGAGATGCTGTGGAGAACGTTCTGCTGCCTGCAACATCCTCCAGCATGATCGGTTTTGTTGTGGAGTGGTGGAATTACCTGAGGCAAACACGGAGCAAACTTCAGGTTTTACTTTCTTGTAACAATAAAGGGTTGTCGTGGCTGCCACACTAACAAGATAGCCAGCTGGTGGACAACAGCTGATGCCGTTTGACAGCTCCCTTTTATATCCAGCTGTCAAATGGCATCAGCCAATAGGAACAGTCCGTGTTCCCACTGGAAACACGGACCGGAGTGAAGACTTCAGCTCAGTCTTTTCCAAATGCCACACTCCTTTCCCCCAGAATGGAGCATGCGTAGTCCTTCAGATAACTCGGGTGCTTGCGCAGGCAGTCAGATCTTCTAGGTTCTGACGAAGCTGCTGCTGGAAGGAACTTTTCTGCTTGTTGTGCAACTTCTGGTGCCGACAAAGCTGGCGTCTCGGCTTCAGGTGTCTCTGGACGAGGGACAGATGGCTGCTCAGGTAGGCTTGTGTACCTGTCAGAATTGCGGGAAGTTTCTTCGGGCGCCAGAGGTTTCTCTGTCACAGGAACGTCTTGAGGGCCATCTGCAGATGAACTCCAACACCTTCTAAGCTGATCGATATGGCAGCGCCAAATGCGCCCGTCTTGCAGTTGGACCCTGTAAGACTTAGGACCAGTTACCGCCACAATCTGCCCAGGCTTCCACAAAAGGTGTCCCACATAATTCCAGGCATAGACCTGGTCATTTTCAGTGAACTCCCTTGCCTGGCTATTTGATCCTAGGGGCGTGACTGGGGCATAATATGGATGGAGTCTGTCTAAAGTAGTCCTCAGATGTCTACCCATGAGAAGTTCAGTCGGGGACTTATTAGTGGTGGCACAGGGAGTCATGTGCTGGGTTAGAAGATACTTAGCAAGCCTAGAGTGCCAATCTATGGGCCCAAGCCTTTCCAGGACCTCCTTAGCAGATCTGATTGCTCTTTCATCCCGGCCATTACTGGCAGATTGAAAAGGAGCCTTAAGTGCGTGCCTGATTCCCAGGTTAGCTAGGAAGACCTCAAACTCACAGGAAGTAAACTGGGGGCTGTTATCAGACACGATAGTGTCAGGGAAGCCATGGATAGCGAATATCCTTGATAGAGCCTTAGTGACGGCTTCTGAAGTTGTGGTGGTCATCAAGGTCAGCTCTACCCATTTAGAAAAAGAATCAACTATCACCAGGAATGTACAACCATGGAAGGGGCCAGCCAGATCAATATGCACCCGGATCCAAGGGGTCCCAGAATCTTCCCACCTGCCTAGAGTGGATGTGGGTGGAGCAGGTCTGGTAACTTGGCATGGCTGACAAGCATTCACCCAACTTGTAATCTGAGCATCCATGTCCGACCACCATACATAACTGAGAGCTAGGGCTTTCATTCTGACAATGCCGGGATGCCCTTCATGCAGGACCTTTAAAACGGGGGCTTGCAACTTGGAAGGGATAACTACCCTAGTTCCCCAAAGTAAACAGCCTTGCAAAGAAGACCATTCTTGCTGGTGAGTTTTGAAAGGCACGAATTCGGGAACATAAGGAATTGCAGGCCACCCCCTTCCCACCCAGTCAAGGACTTGGGTGATTACCTTGTCTCTGGCAGAGTGGGTAGCGATATCAAGGGTGGTGATGGGAAGTTTGAGATCATTGATCATTCGTTGGTGCTGGATCCTCCACAGGAACAGGCAGGGGCAGCGACTAAGAGCATCAGCGTGGCAGAGACTCTTGCCAGCTTGATGAACCAGGGTATAGGAATAGGCAGCCAGAAATAAAGTCCACCTGGGCATCCTTGGAGACAAAATCTGAGGAGTTTGTCTATCACCTGACCAAAGGCCTAACAGTGATCCATAACCAACTTGAAAGAGTGTCCATATAGAAACTCATGGAATTTTTTGACAGAAGCAACTGCAGCCAAAGCCTCCTTGTCAGTTTGGCTGTAGTTGCGCTCAGCTGGGGAAAAAGTTCTGGAGAAAAAGGCAATGGGTGCCTCAGAACCATTAGGCAGTCTATGACTTAAAATGGCACCTATGCCAAAAGGAGAAGCCTCTGCTACTAAAACTAAAGGTAAATGCTCATTAAATTGGATCAGAACAGCATCGGATGTGAGCAATGATTTAACTGCACGGAAAGCATGGGCTTCCTTAGGTCCCCAGTGCCAGGGGATTGCTTACCCAAGAGTCTGTTCAGAGGCTCTGCAACAGAAGCTTTATGTGGCAAAAATGAAGCGTAAAAGTTAAGAAGTCCTAAAAAGGCCTGGAGCTCAGTTTTGTTAGTTGGTGTGGGTGCCTCGTGAATAGCCCTTACTTTGGATTCGATTGGGTGAATACCAGAGGTGTCAATTCTGTATCCCAAAAATTCTACCTGTGGGGTGGCAATAGTGCACTTCTCTTTTTTTAACTTTAGACCATGCTTCCTGAAATGATCGAGGACTCCTCTGACTCTTTGCAGTAATTGAGACTTGTCAGGGGCAGATATTAAAATGTTGTCAAAATACAGAATTACACATGGTAATCCTTGAAGAAGTCTTTCCATTAAAGATTGGAAAATCCCTGGGGTTACACTTACGCCAAATTGGAGGTGCCTACATTTAAAAGCACCCCTGTGCGTTACAATAGTTTGTAATTCAGTGGCTGTGTCATCAACAGGGAACTGTTGATAGGCCTGTGACATGTCTAATTTCGTGAAAATGGTTCCTGGCTCAAAAGAATGTAGTAGGTGCTGGATAACAGGGACTGGATAAGCGCTGATTTGTAAATATTTATTCAATGACGTCTTGTAATCTGCGCAGATTCTTACACTACCATCTTTCTTCAGGGGTATCACTATTGGGGTTTCCCATTGTGCGAAGTCCACAGGCTCTAATACACCTTGTTTAATTAATTTGTCAAGCTCCATGTTTAATTTGGGGTGGATTGCAAAAGGTACCTTTCGAGGCTTTAAATGGATTGATACTGCCTGAGGGTCCAAGTTGAAAGATATTGGGGTTCCTGAATAACAGCCCAGCCCCTCGCTGAACACATCAGCATAGTCATTAAAAAGGTGTCCAGCATTTGTAATGGAGTGGATTCCACTTATATGGAGGCAAAGGGCAGGGAACCAGTCTAACCCCAACAGGCTAGGGAGGGCACCATCCACTACCACTAAAGGCAAGTGACCTTTAAAATTTTGAAATTGAACAAAAAACTTGCCTTTTCTGATGACTGGGATGGCTCTGCCTTGGTAGTCACATAGGGTTAACTGGCAGCCATGAAGCTTCTTCTTAGCCATTCTGGGAAGTAGTTGTTTCAAGGTGCTCCATGAGATGATGGACAGTGCTGAGCCTGTGTCAACCTCCATCCTGCAAGGTTTCCCTTCTATAGAAACAAAAACACTGATTTTGCTAGAGCCTTTGTTAGTCAGCTTGGCTTGATAGCACGTAAAACAGTGTTCAACTTGTTTTGGGAAATCTTGGGTTGTCTGAGGCTTTTGGGAAAAAGTCTTTCCTGCTTGACAGATCCTAGCTAAATGACCCTTCCTCTGGCATTTTAGACAAATGGCATTCCTGAACTTGCAGGATGCCCTGAGGTGTTTCCCCTGCAGCTTAGACAAATGGGCTGAGGCCATGGAGGTAGATTGGGGTTTGGTCTGTTCTCCCTTTGACTGGTTTTTTGCTGCCTGAGGCGATTTACATCATTAGCCTCTTCATACCTTCTTCTGTGGAGGCTTCATTGTAATGGATGGCTGAGCTGCTCTGGCTAATTGGATTTCCCTGAATTTCTGCTGCTGAAAGTGCTGATAGTTCAGCAGCTTGAGACTCTTCAATTGCTAATATAAGCAATTGAAAAATCCCCTTTAGCTAATAGACGCCTTTGTAGCCTTAAATCCCTGACTCCACAAACTAGTTGGTCTAATAACATGTCTTCCAGATAGTCTCTAAACCCACAATGCAAGGCAGCTGTTCATAGGGCAGCCATGTACCCACTAATAGTCTCTCCCTCAGCCTGAATCTGTCTCCTAAAAGCATGACACCTGGCAATTCGGAATGGCTTAAGGGAATAGTGGGTGGACAGAATTTCCTGCAATTCTTCCCATGGAACAGTCTTAATTGAACGTGGAGCCAATAATGCCATAGCAGTGTCAAACACTGTGGCTCCAAAAAAACTTAAAAAGTAGGACTTTTTCCTATGGTTGGAAATGTCAGCGAGGTCTGTGGCATCTAGGAAACAGTCAAATCAGTTTCTGTAGGATTTCCATGTTTCTGCTGTCAGTCTGAAAGGTGGGAATGCAGGGTTCGAAGTCATCTCAACTCAGCGGTGCTGGATCTTCCAAGGAAAGTTGAAATTCGTGCTCGCGAATAGTGACAGTAAGCTCTTAAAGTGACATTCAGCTCAGTAGTGACTTTGGCTCTTTTTTGTAGTGACCTTGCTCAGTGATTCTTTGCCTGATTGCCTCTTATATGTATCCCGCCCTCGTCGCCAGTGTTGTGGAGCGGCGGAATAACCTGAGGCAAACACAGAGCAAACTTCAGCTTTTATTTTATTGTAACAATAAAGGGTTGTCGTGGCTACTGCACTAACAAGGCAGCCAGCTGGCAGACAACAGCTGATGCTGTTTGACAGCTCCCTTTTATAGCCGTCTGTCAAACGGCATGAGCCAATAGGAACGGTCAGTGTTCCTGCTGGAAACATGGACCGGAGTGAAGACTTCAGCTCAGTCTTTTCCGAACGCACAGGTTTGGCAGTGGGTCAGTAATTGTGTGGGGTGGCATAGCCCTCCATGTGCTCGCCAGAGGTAGCCTGACTGCCATTAGGTACCCGGATGTGATCCTCAGACCCCTTGTGAGACCATATGCTGGTGCGGTTGGCCCTGGGTTCCTCCTAATGCAAGACAATGCTAGACCTCATGTGGCTAGAGTGTGTCAGCAGTTCCTGCAAGACGAAGGCATTGATGCTATGGACTGGCCTGCCTGTTCCCCAGACCTGAATCCAATTGAGCACATCTGGGACATCATGTCTCGCTTCATTCACCAACACCATGTTGCACCACAGACTGTCCAGAAGTTGGGGGATGCTTTAGTCCAGGTGTGGGAGGAGATCCCTCAGGAGACCATCTGCCACCTTATCAGGAGATGTCCAGGCATTGTAGGGAAGTCATACAGGCACGTGGAAGCCACACACACTACTGAGGCTCATTTTGACTTGTTTTAAGGACATTACATCAAAGTTGGATCAGCCTGTAGTGTTTTTTTTCCACTTTAATTTTGAGTGTAACTCCAACTCCAGACCTCCATGGGTTGCTAAATTTGATTTCCATTGGTAATTTTTGTGTGATTTTGTTGTCAGCACATTCAACTATGTAATGAACAAAGTATTTAATAAGAAATTTCATTCATTAATATCTAGGATGTCTTATTTTTGTGTTCCCTTTATTTTTTTGAGCAGTGTATTTACAGATAAGAATTGATAAAATGACAAATGTGACAGGAAAAAATAATATGAGAAATGACAATAGAAAGGAGATGAGAATTTTAGATAACATTGAAAAATAAGATATGAGAATATACTAAGAAAAATTGAAGGAGATATATTAGGATTTGGAATTGAACAAATAAACATAGAGTTGAGAATTTTAGATAATATTGTAAAATAAGATAAGATAAGAGAACACGAATTGGGATTGGATAAGACAAGCTTAATATTTAATAATGATAAGGATGACATAATATGAAATTAAATATAAAATGAATAGGTAACTATGGTCATGAGTTGTGAAACCTGGAATCATACTGCTTGCCAAATGAGAATTTTTTATTTAAAAATGAAATGAAATGAAATGAAAACAGGGAGAAAATTGAATAATGGAATTACTAGGCATGTTTAACTGATATGGTGGTAGGAATTTGGAGAGAATAAGATTGAAAATAAATATTGAAGAAGTATGAATTAATATGAATATATGCAATGAGAGATGTATGATATATTGATGCCACACTGTTAATGTATTGTTGTTATATGTAGATTGAAATAAAAAAAAATGGGGGAAAAAAAAGAAATCTCAGGACCATATAGGTTGAAAATATGTGGAAGTACTAAGGACTGCAATTTTTCATTTGTAAATTATAGACATGCAATTTGTTGTTCTGCATGAAAAGTTAATACAGATAGACTTCAAAGGAAGTTTTGACTTCTTTATAGGTAACTATACACATATTATCCTCTAGGAATTTATTTTAATTCCCCTCTAAAGCCATCTAAACTGTTATCTCTCTATATCCTGTGGTCATAAATTCCATAAATTAAGTATAAGAACATTTGATTTTTATTCAGTGTATTTGTCCCACTAATCAAAAAACTTGTAGCCTCTATGTCAGAACTGTTAAACTCCTGACCCGCGGGCCGGATGCATCACATGCTGGCCATGCCCACACCCAGTTTAGCAAAGTGAAAAAAAGTCCCGCTATGTCCCGTGATGCCACTGTGACGCCATGAGTTTGACACCCCTGCTCCATGGGATGGATTCACATGATTGGATTAGCACATAGCACACAGGACACTACATCTGAATGAGTTTGTTTTTAATTAACACAGCAAAGAAAAACAAACCTTTAATTTGGGTTTTATGTGTTGGCATTCTGAGTAATATTGACAAGTTTCCACATCCAAAATTATTCCTGTTTATTGATTTATATGAGTGCTATTTATCTTTTTGCTGGGAATTGTTGGAGAGCTAAGGTGGTGGTTTTGGACATTTTCTTGGAGAAGACCTTAGACCAATTTTCTGTTTTGCCACAGTGATAAGAGATCATCTTGCCTTTTATCCTCTTTTGCTTTCCTAAAGGTCTCCTTTCCCTGCTTTTCCTCTGATTCTGTCATTTCTAAGGGATTTTGCTTTCTGAGTCTTGGTTTTCCCATTTGGACTTTCATTTTTAAGTGTGGATTTTTGCCATGTTTACACAGAAATGCTTCAATATTAAAAACTGGAGCTTGTTCTGTAAGAAGGCTTGCCCACCCTTTTAATCAGTTTAAACAATTCATTTGTGGTTCTTGGGTTCCCTTCCTGATTATTGGGAGTTGAAATTCAACAGCACTTGTAGATCTGTATGTTCTTCCTCATTTCCTTATCTCCATTTCTCCCTTCTATGCTACCTTTTTTCAACTAAGCAGCCTTAATTTTTAATAAACCTTAAAACAGGTTTACTAGGAGAATAGGTAGATAATTGCTTGTGATCAGCGTACTTCTTCTGAGACTTTTTTTTGTGATAGTGGATGAGAAATAGTAAAGAGCCATTTAATAGTCAGAGTTAATTGGTGATGCCATGCAAAAAGTGACATTACCCCTTCAAAAATAATCAGATGGAATTGTTTATTATATTAATTGAAGTAGTTGGCATGTATAGACTTTCTATAAATTATTGTGGGAATACATAAAACGAAAATTGCTATAGCATAAAATTACACCAAAGTTTCTATCATTTCATCTGCACCTTTAACAAAAGAATTGCATCTTTAATTAGCCTGCCAGAAAATGAAGGATGAATAAATGGTGAACTGTTGTGTGAAAGTTCACCCTTCCATATGAATCCAAACTCTGACATATGGGAATTTCAGCACTAGGCCTATTTTTCATTATCCATATCAGAACTCTCCTAAGAATATAAGGGGCAAAGTTTAATTGCATCTAGAAGACAGAACTGAGATTCAATAGATGGGACTGAATGGTCAACAAATTTTATTAAATATTCCAAGGGGAAACTGCAAATGACAAGGGGTCAGCCAAGCTAACTAATTCAGACTCTCTTGTGAATGTATGTATTATTGCAAGTTGAGATTCAAGAACTTTAATCTTTTTCTTCAGTCTTTCTAATTGAGTCCCCAGCTTTGGGGCCTAAGGAAGTTGTTACCCAGTTTACAATTCATGTGGCTCTGTATGGATGAGATGGGAAAAACCAGTAATTTACTAATTTCTGGTTTTGATGGAGTAGGTCTGACTGCCTCCATTACCCTCTTTTAAAAAGAGTGTTCATACAAAACTAAAACACAATGATCTAGTCTCACATATTGGGTGAGGAAAAGAAAGAAAGAAAGAAGAAGGAATGAATAGAGGAAGGGAGAAAGGGAGGGGGGAGGAAGGATTTTCTGAAATAAATGGGTTTGTCTTTTTTCTTATTTTAACTTTGGCCATCCAATCCCAGCAGAGACAATAAAGAAGGTAAACCATAAAGAACAATTTCCAGCAGAGATCACCACTATGAAGAAACGAATTCCCAATAACAGCATGTTATGGCATCAGATGTCTTTCAAGTACCAGATAAATCACTCTTGTATAAAGAGAAGATCTGCTCATAGCTCAGCAGTAGCTAAAAGAGCATCTACTTATTGTAGACAAAAATGGTACAAAGCCTAGAGGACTCTCTTCTGCTAATTAAATTCTGACTGTGTATTAAATACAACACAGTTATAAAGTAGCCACTAAAGCAATTAACAGGCTGACATATAATACAAATCTACTAGATTCATAATATATTAAATGTATTCACAAGTATAGATGTTCATTCAAAAAATATGTTAATATTTTCATCATCTAAACTGCAACTGATTACAAATTAATGCATTTGTTCTCTGTATAGTATGTATATGTCATTTATTTTTAGAGTATACTCTGCTATTGGTTACTGTAACTGTTTACTTTCCAAAAGAAATGAAGTCTTCCTATCTGCAGTCCACCTGAATATGGGATAAGTACTTTAAATAATTTTATTTACATATTAGGCACACATGCTTCTGAGTTTATTGTTATATAGTTCCATTTCACTTTTTTTCCCTTTATATTCTTGATTTTCAGCTTTGTCATTTGGCTTTCTTTGTGTGAAATACAATAAAATATCTTCCCACATATAGACACACAAAATGAACAATCTCAGGTTGACCCACACATCTGACTTGATTCTTTCTTCTTTGCATTATCACTTACTCCTTGCAGTCTTTTCTCTCTCACTATTAAGTTCACCCACCAACTAAAAAAAAGTGTTGCTCACCCTTGCTTTATTTCTTGCCAAAATCAATCAAATAAAAACTCCCTTATTTTATTTCTTTCTAACATGTATGCTTTCACCTGTATGCTTCTTATTTTAAATCCTTTCTTTAAAAGATTGAAGGATTGTCATTCCCCTAAGTTATTAGTACAGCAGAAACAAAAAAAAGTTACAAAAATATTGCCAGGTTTATACACTTTGGAAAACAGATTGTATATTGCTTCCTCGTGCTATTTCAAAAATATCTCTAGACCTTTGGGCATGATCACCTAGTAGGTACAGATGAAAAAGCAATCAAGATAACCTATAAATACCTATTGGAATATAAAATGAAGGATGATTTATGTATGTCAAAATATTTATGTATGGCAAAAATAATTGCCAGGAAAGTCATACTGTGTTCAAGGTTTTTAATGTTTATTTAATAAAATTTTGTAAAAAAGAAAAGAAAAAGAGCATGATCACCTATTAATATTTGCAGATTTCTGCATGTATCCATTTGTTGAATGGTCTCAGAATCTATAGGCCAACTCTCCATCACCTGCAACATAACTAGAAATCCAACATTTCCAAGAATCCAGGGTTGGGTTATTTCATAGCATCAAAGACATTAGTGTAGGCTCTCCCAATAATGTGTCTTCAAATATATTGAGGTTATGGTCCCCATTTTCTTGAGTCAGCATGCCAAAGATCAAGGACAATAAACATAGTGGTTTAAGGTCATTGAAGGACTCTGCATTGGAAATGGTTATTTTTAAAAATGCCTCAGAAGGGTCAGATGCCTTTATTGCTGGTCCTCACCCACAAACGGTCTTGGGCAGCATCAAAGTTACAACAGTGCTTAAAAAACCAGCAACTTTGTGACCAGTGCTTGCATTTACAATCATGACAGGGTTGTAGAGTCAAATGATTGCTTTTCCATACCTAGCACTTGGTGTGCATTTATGACTGCTACTGCATCCTTCAATCACATAATCCCTATTTGCATGTTCAGCACTTGGCTTGCAACAAGGAGAAATTACTATACATTGAACAGTGACTCTGAGACTGACAAGGGTGGTACCTAAATTTGACAAATAAATAAAAATACAGAAGGCAGAAGTAAAATCATATCGCTTCACTTAACAACTTTCATGGCCACATGATTTTCTGCCTAGTGACCAAGCAAGGATTATAGTACATACACATTTTTACAGCTCTGAATCTGAAAACACCTTATGGAGCTGATCAACACGATATCAGGATTCCAAGTAATAGACCTGTAGCAAGCAAAACTCCAAGGCAGGTAGATTCCTCAAAGAATAGCTTTATTGGATATATCATATACACACAGATCTGGTGAAAAGCAAATCTGAAGGTTCCCATGGTTTTCACCTAATTAAAAGTAAAAGTTTGTCACTTTCTCAAAACAATCACATGATCCAATCTCGGCGCTGCCTGGTTGCCTGGTCACATCACTCTGCCTTACTCTGACCAGGTGTGAGAATGTCCTGGGTTTCTAAGAGAAAGTATTTTGTTTTGGCTATAAAATCCCAGCTATCTAAAATCCCCCCTCCCTAGCCCTCAGCTCCAGTGTGGCAACACTGACACATCCAAGATGGCTTCAGTCAGGTCAGCTTCAGGGTTGACACACGGTGTTTAGAAATTTAGATTTAATATTTATTTTTCTATCCAATCCCTGCAAATATTCCTTTTCCATATTAAATAGGACAATGAAAGTTGGGAGACAATTTCCCCTTTAGTTCCTCTAATGGTAAGTACTAAAAGTAAGCCAAAACAAAAATGTGACAGTACTTTTTTAGGGAAAGTGGTTCTATGTATAGTTATATTCTTATCTATGGCAAAAGTAGCTTTTGAAAATACTTAACCTCTCTGAAATCCCATCTGCTGCTAATCATTTCTCTGTATATTATGTGCAAAATTAATGAATGTAGAAACTAAATGTCTTTATAGAAGATCAAACCATTAATATATAAATTGTATTTTAGGACTGCCATTATGTGAAAATGTCTACTGATTTTCCTGATTTTGAAAATAATTTCTTTTCTTTTTAATCAGGGAACGTAGCAGCATGAATTTGATCGGAGAGTGGCTTGAAAGACAGAAATATGAGACAAGGAAAGGAAATACAGTGTCTGTCTCTACTGTTTGTATTCTTAGAAAATCTGAGATGATAGCCCTGTTTAAAAGGGTATGTTGTTCAGGTAAATTTCTTATTTAGAAATAAATCCTGCTGGATTTAGAGGGGTATTCTTTCAGATAAGCACATATAGCTTTAGACACCGAGTTCATATTTTTGTTAAGATGATGTCATCCTTGGTAAAACAACCCAATTTAAATGCCTGCCATTCCCTTCAATATTTTTTAGTTTTTTAAAAATAGATTTATCTGCTGCTATCATATTTGATAAATGTTGTGTTAAACATTTAGCATGGGTTATATGAAAACTGGAGAACAGGAATGAAAGGAAAGATATCAGAGCATCACTAGATCTTATGATTAACTAGAATTAGCTCGTCCAACAGAGTATCAAGTTGGAGTTAACAGAACAAAAGGACAAGCCAATTTGGCAGGTAAGCACAAGCACAAGTAAATGAAGTCCATGCCTAAGTATTCACACCCAAGAGGTTTTATTTCAGTGGAAAGTTAATGGACATTTAGACACATGCAACTTTCATCTTTGAAACAACCTTCCCGCCCCGCTCCAAACAATCCACTTTCCATCCTTGTTTAGCTGTCCATCCAATATAGACTGTAGAACAGAACCAGAGTGCTCATGGCTTTATTTGCTGAACTCATTTTGAGCAAAGAATCGTGGCAGCTTCCTTTTCAAATGTGCCAGATGTTGGATTTTTTTTTAAAAAGGCAAGCAATAAAACAAGCAAGCTAAAAAGCAGTTAAATTAACACCAAGTCTCCAGGATTCTTGGTACTCTCTGAGCTTGGTTATTTTCTTGCAGATGTTCTCATTGACAAACTAGATAACTGCATCAGTATATAAACTGTAGAGCTATATTAGAAGATTAATCTAGATCTCACCAGCATTCCAAAAGCAACTCATACCCGAGGAATCACATCCAGAGGACTTCATCCTCCAAGTATTCTCGGGGAGGGAGAAAAAGTCTGAAATCCAGAATGAAATATGGTGAACCATGTTGTGTGTCTTAATGAAGGCAATTATAAACAGGGATTTATATGAAACTTTATTTGTATTATTGAAGTGTAAATCATTTGGCAGCTTTTAAATGCCCTATAAATGAAGTTGAAACATTACATAGAATATACAAATGTATCTGCATTCAGCAGCTGGAAAGGAGTGAATCCATGGCAGTGTTAAAGCATCTCAGTCAGACTGACTAGTTTTATCATTAGCAGGCAGATTAAATTACGATTTTCAGGCAGTTCCACTATAGCTAAAGAAACAGATTTACTGATTTCCATGCCTATGAAATATTGAATCTTACCTTTTCCCTAATACTTTTTAAAGAAGTAACACTGTTGAGATAATTTTCTATTTTGAGATAATTTTCTATTCTGATAGCATGTTGCCTCTACATTTTCATGAATGGTGGAAACTCAGGTTATGAGATGGGTCTCCTGATTGTCAGAGACTTTTGCAAAGGGCAAGAAGAAACAAGATGAGAGCTCAAGAGCTCTGATAGCATCATACTATTCTGTAAAAACCATGGCAACCTATATCCTCTTAAATGAACCACTTTATGCCTCAATAAATTCTCATCTGACATACCTGTCTCCAAACAACTGAAGAGATTAAAACTAAACAGATTATTCACAACAGGAGAGTAGCACTTAAATAAATATCTTCTTCCATGCAGTCCTTACGCTTGTCTGTAATTTTTAGATAAACTGAATCCAGGTTGAACTGATTTTTTGTTAAAAAAGATGATCAAACTGCATTCTATGTTGGATTTGAAGGTTTACCTATTGGAAGCACCTTTAATTCCAATATCAATCAACATCTTGTCAAATATGAGTTGGGAGGGACCTCATTGGTCATCTAATCCAACCCCCTGCTCAGTGCAGAAATTCACTAGACCAGTATTTTTCAAACTTGCTTTAAGATGTATGGATTTCAATGCCTAGAATTCCCCAGTCAACATGCTATTTCAAGTATTATCAAATACAGAATAACTGAGTTGGAAGGGAATCTTGGAGATCTTCTAGTCCAACTCCCTGCTAAAGCAGAAGACTTTATACCATTCCAGACAAATGGATCTTCAATTTCAGCTTAAAAACCTCCATCTGCACTAGAATATCTGTGTGATATTCTAGTCCATGTATCAAAATCTAATTCTAGGAAGAAATTCCTGAAAACTAATTTGTGGGTTCAGAATTTTGGAAAGTTTTAATGAAAATTGAATGAAATGTGTAGGCAATGGTGTGATTTGGGGGAGTGAGGGGGTTATTCAAGAATAGCCTTTCCAAATCTTGTGGAATGTATAACATCCCTCAGAAAGGAACATACAACAAAGCAAACATTTCTTGGGATTCATTAAAAGATTTTATCTTTTTCTTTAAACTATAGGCTTATGACTGTTAAGAGGAGGGTTTCATAAAAGAAATCCAATTTATTGAAAAGCACCACAATGTCTCCTTTATTGGCTGCTTAGCAAATGCAAAAGAAACTATGACTTTCAGGAGAAAATACAGATCAATACAGAAATAAATCTGTCTCAATAAAGTTATATATTTACAAATAAATAAATGTATCTTTTTTATTGAGATTATATTTGTACTTGGATATACCCAGAATATAAAACAGGATTCAGGCAGAAAGTGAAAGAAGCAGAAAATGGTTTGTTGAATGCTGTCAGATACATTTTGAAAAGAGTGGGCTGGCTGAGTCTTGTGAACAGCTGCAGAATTATCTAAAAAGCTATCATTACTAGCATGGAATATAATTAGTGATTGACTTTCTTCTCTGTGCTGGTCCCATTTCTCTTTCTTGGTTGAGCTAGAACTGACCTCTAACTTAGCATCTTGAGATATACAGCGTACAACTGGTAGGCATTAAAAGGGCAGGAATTTCTAATTAGGGTTTATAGAGATTGTAAACAGAATCACCACACTTGGATTACAACTACTGAGCCATCCTGGGAAAAGCCACAACTCCTTAAGGATTTGTAGCCAGGTGCTCATACCCACATAGCTCTCCAAAGTTCTTTTTGGACTCAAATACAAGAATACTCAGACTGAACACTTATTCCACATTTATAACAGTGTTGTGATATCTAATATATAATTAAACAAATTAAAATCAAAATTATCTCAAATATATTATAAGATATTTTTTCTATTCTTTATTTATGCTTTATAAAAACGAACAAACCACAAAATAACAACACCAACAAAATAAAGGTGAAAAGAAAAATCCATCCTTTCCAGAGAAGCTATATGAAATTTGAAGCCCAGAGTGAGCAAGAATAATTTGATCAAAATCTCCAAGGAATTTTTGGCAAAAGTAAGAAACCTGTTCTAGTAAATATGCATTTACATCAATGCCTCATGCTGGGGGAAAACAACCCCACAAAACCTATTAATAGTCTCGTGACTGGAATATGAGCCTGCTTTTGTTTTTGAGCTGGAAACCAATATTGTATTTTGAATCCAAAGGATATCTACCTGAAAACTGAGAGTAGACATTTTCTTGAAAACTGAACGCTAAAGATAATGCCTGGATTGACTCTAGGTCTTGCACTGATTCAGTACAATTGAAACTTTAATCTTGCCTTTTTATTATTATTGTTCTTGTTAACTATGTTGTCATTAATATAGTATATAGGTGAAAGGTTGCTGAATTTTCAAATAAATTTTGTGATTTAAAAATGGGGGGGGTGTTTTGCAAGGGTTGGAAAAGTAATATAGTAGTAGCACTTAGATTTATATACCGTTTCACAGTGCTTTACAGCACTCTCTAAATGGTTTACAGAGTCAGCATATTGCCCCCAACAATCTGGGTCCTCATTTTACTGACCTTGAAAGGATGGAAGGCTGAGTCAATCTTGAGCAGGTCAGGATCTCCTGGAGTGAGCAGTGAATTAGCCTACAGTACTGCATTCTAACCACTGTGCCACCACAGGTCCTTGTATTGTAATATTGTAATAATGTTTCACCTAGGAGAGATATCTGTCTATGTTTTAGGTTTCTTTTATTTTTTTAATGTCATTTGTTTTGTGTGTTTTTGTTTAAAAAATTGGAATCTTCTATTTTAATGTTGTTGTTGTTTTGAATAAAATAAAAATAGAACCAAATAAAAGGAGAAAAAAAATCATCCCAGACAGGGAGGAAATAGCATGTTTTCAAGACTACTAGGAGCTCCACCTCCCACAGTGATTATAATGGTATGTGAGAATGACCTTGGGAGATTGGAGAAAGAGCTGCAAGCAAGAGATCTGTCATGCCAAAGGTATCAAAGCATGATAGTAATCATCCAGAGATATCATCAACTGATTTCTTTGGGGGAGGGGGGATAAAAAAGTTTCCATTTGTTTAATACTGTATATCCCTATTATCTCTATTTAGAAGAGCAATTCAACTAACATCGGAAGTGATTCTCAGCCAGCTAATTCCCCAGCTAATGAAATATGCTCCAAAACTGCTTGAGGACAAACACAATAAATGATAGAATGCTTTCTATCATGATCATTTCATTGAGAAAATTGGGAACACTAATGAATAAAGTCCTTCTTTAAGGGAATTTCCCATTAATACAGAAGCAGATCAGCTCAGGGTAAAGTTTTTGCAAGAGTATTAATACTCATTCTGGGAGTTCTTCTGGACTCACATCTCCTGCTGAAAGGACAGGATGGCCTTTGCACAAGTATGCCTTGTGCACAATCCTATTTTTGGATTGTGAAGCCCTTCACATGGTCACTTATGTCTTGATCCCACCTTGGCCTTTGCAATGTATTCTACATGAGGCTGCCCTTGAAAATCATCTGGAAACTTCAGTTGAACCAGAATGCAGTGGTGTAAATAATTCTGGGTTCTTCTTGATATACCCATATAACACTGCTATTACACAATGTGGCTCCCAATAGACTTTTGAATGCAATTCAATGTGCCACTATAATTTTTAAAGAGCTACATGGCATAAGGTAAAGAAAGGTAAAGGTTCCTCTCGCATG
Organism: Pseudonaja textilis; assembly: GCF_900518735.1. The sequence goes on from NW_020769502.1 coordinate 504,071, forward strand.
CATGTGCTAGTTGTTTCTGTCTCTAGGTGCGGTGCTCATCTCCATTACAAAGCTGAAGAGCCAACGTTGTCCAAAGATGTCTCTGTGGTCATGTGGCCAGCATGACTAAACACCGGAGGTGCATGGAACACTGTTACCTTCCCACCAAAGTGATCCCTATTTTTCCGCTTGAATTTTACATGCTTTTGAACTGCTAGGTTGGCAGAAGATGGAACAAGTAATGGGACCTCACTCCATTACACAATACTAGGGATTTGAATCACTGAACTGCTGACCTTTCTGATCAACAAGCTCAGTGTCTTAACCACTGAGCCACCACATGGCATAGGAGTTGTTTATTTGAGGATAACATCTGTATGCTACAATCACTTCCATAGGGGGAGCATGTTTAAATTCTGTCATCTTATTGAACCTAGAAAGGATGGACTTTTGTGGCTGCCCTTGTTCACTGGAACAGATTAACAGATAATCAGAGTTGGAAGGGACCTTGTAGGTCATCTAGTCCAACCCCCCTGCTCACGTGGGAGACCCTACACCATTTCTGACAAATGGCAGTCCAATCTCTTCTTGAAAGTCTCAAGTTGTGGCGCTCCCACAACTTCCGAGGGCAAGCTGTTCCATTGGTTGATTGTTCTCACTGTCAGAAAGTTTCTCCTTATTTCCAGGTTAAATCTCTCCTTGTTCAGTTTCCATCCATTATTCCTTGTCTGGCCTATAGGTGCTTTAGAAAATAGCTTGACCCCTTCCTCTCTGTGGCAGCCCCTCAAATATTGGAAGACTGCTATCATGTCTCCCCTGGTCCTTCTCTTTACTAGACTAGCCAAGCCCAGTTCCTGCAACTGTTCATTGTATGTTTTAGCCTCCAGTCCCCTAATCATCCTGGTTGCTCTTCTCTGTACTTTTTCTAGAGTCTCAACATCTTTTTTATAATGTGGTGAACAAAACTGGATGCAGAACTCTAGCTGTGGTCTTATTAAGGCTTTATAGAGTGGTATTAGTACTTCCCTTGATCTTGATTGTATCCCTCTGTTTATACAATTTAGGATTGCATTAGCTTTTTTGGCTGCTGCTGCACACTGCTGGCTCATATTTAGCTGGTTGTCCACTAAGACTCTAAGATCCCTCTAAGATCCCTCTCACAGTTACTGCTATTGAGCCTGGTTTCGCCCAGTCTATATGTGTTTTTCTTGCCTAAGTGTAGGACTTCACTTTTCTCTATATTGAATTTCTTTTTTGTTAGATATGGCCCAGTGTTCTAGTCTGTCAAGATCCATCTGGATCTTGAGCCTATCTTCTTGGGTGTTAGCTTTTCCTGCCAGCTTAGGTGTTAGCTTGGGTGTTAGCTTGGGTATTAGCTATTCCTGCCTGCAAATTTGGTAAGTTCCCCTTCTATTCCGTCATCTAAGTCATTAATGAAGATATTGAAGAGTACTGGGCCTAAGACGGAACCTTGTGGCACCCTACTGCTTACTACCCTCCATATAGACTTAGACCCATTAAGGACTACTCGTTGAGTATGGTTTGCCAGCCAGTTGCGAGTCCATCTAGTGGTGGTGCTATCTATTCCACTTTTTTCTAGCTTACTAAGAAGTAGGTTGTGGTCTACTTTGTCAAATGCCTTGCTGAAATCTAAATATATTATGTCCAATATCCCCTTCCCCTCCTTCCATATGTCATAGGCCTCTGTTAGCCTTTAAGAACACTATAAAGATCTGGCTCCTCCCCAGGAATTAGGGACCAGTGAAATCCAAATCCCTTTTGCCTATTGTGTTACATTGTTTTATGTTTATATTTATATTATATGTTGTCTAGGTTTAATGCTGTAATTAGGAGGATTAGTTTATTTTGTTTTATGCTGTACACAGATTGTTTGTCTGGAATGGCCTTATAAATCTACCAATTAAATACAGGCTGAGGGTGGGGGAGCAAGACAGGTAGAGACAGAGAGCCTAGTTCATCTAGACATTATCAGGTTGGGGAAATGTTATTGCAAGAAATAATAAAAATAGTGCCACGATACAGAAATAAAGCTGTTGGCCAATCCCATTCAGATCAGTTGCTGATGCCCATGGGCACAGTACATCACGATAATGTTACAAGTGAGAATTGTGTCCTGTCAAAATGACCAAACATGTCAGTATTAACTGTTATCAAGCTTCTATTAATACAATCAATATTACCTCAGCTAAGAGAGACTCACAACATTTAATGATAATTTGGACAAATTTAATTAAGGCAAATAGATAGAGATTTTGTAACTGTGAGTATTTTTTTCCTGCCAAAGAAAACAGTTAATTCTTACCCTTTCCCCTAAGGAAATAAAGCAGTGTAAATGCATTTTTGTCACTTTTATTAACAAGTGAAATGGAAGGTGCAATTGCTGATCTGAATTACACTGAGTGATTTCAGAACTGTAGCTCACATTCATTTCCAGAGCATTTACTGATCACTAAATAAAATGCAGGCCATGTGCAAGGCGATGTAAATCACTGGTTTACACAAGTTGCTCTCATTTGCTCTCACTTCTATAATAAGAAGTAAAGAGCCTGTGAAGGACTGTGGTTTGCTTCTCTCTTGACTGTCAAAGCCAGTATGAAAATACACAGTAGACCAGTTCTCTGTTGTTTAGAAGATTTGACTTTGTGTTAGTCAGAAATCGAGAGTCCAGGAGTCCTCAGTTATTCAATATGGTCCTAAGTCAAATGGCTACTTCCAGAATTACTAGAATGTTGGATAAAGGGATTGATTCAAAGAGAAGCGTTTTCTGGCCACTTAATATTTGTGTTTTTTTTTTTAAATTAACACTCCCAGAATAACATTTCAAATCTTCTTCTTCCTAGCATTATTTCTGCAGGTTCAGGGTCCACTTCTTGGGTTGATGAATGGCTTCTTGCACAAACAAATGCAGCATCCAGGGCAATTTTTATGTCTACATTGACTGCCATCTTTGCTTCAGCCTTCCCCATGGACACTTGCCATTTGTGTTAAAGTGGAAAGTGATGCAGGCAATTCTGTAGGGTGCTGTTTGTAGGATGTAGCCATACGACTGTAGGCGTTTTCTCCTGCATTTTCTCAGGAATGAATGAATGAATGAATGAATGAATGAATGAATGAATGAATGAATGATTTATTGGCCAAGTGTGATTAGGCACACACACAAGGAATTTGTCTTGGTACATATGATCTCAGAGTACATAAAAAGAAAAGATACATTCGTCAAGAATCATAAGATACAACCCTTAATGATAGTCCTAGGGTACAAATAAGCAATCAAATCATACTAGGAAACAGTCAATATAGATTGTAAGGATACAAGCGACAAAGTTACAGTCATACATCACTAGTGGGAGGGGATGGGTGATAGGAATGATGAGAGGATTGATAGTAATAGTAATACAGACTTAATAAATAGTTTGTTGTGATTGGAAGGATTGGTACTGTTAAGAAACTTTGAATCTGAT
>NW_020769502.1:507541-522377 GCF_900518735.1 Pseudonaja textilis
GCAAACGGCTCAGTATGGAACCATCTTCGTCTTCTCGTGCACAACCCACGCCACCGAGAGTTTTCCAACCCATGGTTAAGACAGAGGAGCCGATGGAGTTGGGAGCACTCCGCCCTCGCTTATCGGCGCGGGAACATTCGAGACAGTTCCAGGAAGGCTTGTGCCTTTATTGCGGGGGTCTGGGACATTTTGCTAATTCCTGCAATTGGAGAGGGAACCGCAGACCCGTACCTGAAACCACTCTTGGCTCGTCAGGAAAAAAGGGTAGACCTGACCTCAAGGAAACCCTAGGTCGGACACATTTCACATCCCCACCTCAAATTGCTGAAGTAAAACCTGGCCCTCCTCGGCATTTACTTTTGGACACTCGAATTTTTCTACAGTCACAGAAGGAGGGAATTTCTGCTGTTGCGTTGGTGGACTCAGGGGCTACAACCAGCTTTATGGACCGAGCTTTTGCTACACACTATGGGATCCCATTGGTTGCTGTACATCCACCCATTAAGGTGGAAACCGTGGATGGGCGTGTGCTCAAGTCTGGGCCCATTCGTTTCGCCACCCAGCCAGTGCGTATGATCATTGGGGATCATTAGGAGGCGATAAGTTTTTATATCACCTCGAACCTTCATCTCCCTTTGGTGCTCGGAATGTCCTGGTTGCGTTTGCACAATCCGTTGGTGGCTTGGTCGCAGAACGGTATTTCTTTTCCAAGTCTCCAATGTGTAGACCACCTGAGACAATTGGAACGAGCGACGCCTCCATTGGCTGTGGGAGACAGAGTGGGGTTGTCAACGAAACATCGTCAAGTTAAACATCAGACTCGGGGGAAGGGCCCTGCGGTGGGGGATAGTGTTGTGATTGGAAGGATTGGTACTGTTAAGAAACTTTGAATCTGATGACTGTTAGATCGTGGATTGACGTCAGAACCAGGAAACGTTAATCTGTAGGGCAAGCCAGTTAATTAGCACGTTGCCTTAATGGGTATAAAAGGACACAGCTGAGCTGGTGCCTTTTGCCAGAAACAAAATGTCTATTTGAATGAGGACGTTACAGCAAAGAGCTCTGTGGTTGAGGATTTATTGCCAGGACTGGTTTGCCGGACAGAGTAAGACTTATGCTGTGGTTTCTGTCAGCCGTTATTTATTAAGACTTTTTCACGTTTGATTTAGTTGTGAAGCGACTGCTTTCCGTTTTGTTTGTTGAATTTCGAAGGGGAGTCATAACATAGCTGGACAGTGTTGAGGGAATTATTTGTTTAGCAGAGTGATGGCATTTGGGAAAAAATGTTCTTGTGTCTTGGTATTGGTGCAATACCCATTTGTTGCTGGACTGCATCATAGATGACATAGTGAAGAAGAGAAACACCTAACAACCAAAGCATGCACACCTCCATGGCGTGTGAAGAGTGCTCAATGAATTTGGTGGTTGGCCAGCACTCAGTGTCCTATAAAGCTACTGGGTGTACCATTGTTTTATGTATCTTTATCTTTGATTTTAGATAGATTGGCATATGTTGATCGCAGTTCATAAAATCAGATTGGTCATATGGGTAATCCAATTTACAACCATCATGACCTATAACCGTAATGGGCAGACTCCATTACAGTCTAAATCAAGGACTTCCTATACAAGGAAATAGTTATGCTGGTGCCAACCCACTTAGGGCTTTATAGCCAAAAGCAACCACTTGAATTACACTCAGAATTCTATTGCTAGTCAATCTAAATGCCACAATACCAACACTGTATTTTCCTGGCCAATACATGTCAGCAAGGGTGTGGAGCAGAGGTGGTATTTAGCAGGTTCTGACCAGTTCTGGAGAACTGGTAGTGAAAATTTTGAATAGTTTAGAAAACTGGCAAATACCACCTCTGACTGGAGATTTTACAGTATCCTGCCTCTGCCATGCCCACCAAGCCATGCCACAGAACCAGTAGTAAAAAAAAATTGAATCCCACCACTGGTGTGGAGTATGTGTATGTGTGTGTAATGAGCTATGAGAATAATCTTGGCTGACCGGAGGAAAACAACAGCTTAGTTAATAGCCTTCTCTGATAAAAGAATTCAAAGTCTAAAGCAAAATGAGCAGAAGAAAGAATTGTGATGAGTCTTGGTGGAACAGTGGTTAGAATGCAGTATTGCAGGCTAACTCTGACCACTGCCAGAAGTTCAATCTTGACTGGCTCAAGGTTCACTCAGCCTTGCATCCTTTTAAGGCTGTTAAAATGAGGATCCAGATTGCTAGGGCAATATGCTGACTCTGTAAAGTGCTGTAAAGCACAATGGAGTGGTATATAAGTCTAAGTGCTATTGCTGAAGGGGCTTGGACGATAATGTAGAGATTAAAAGAAGGAAACTCAAACCTTCTGACTTGACTTTGTTTATTTTAAGAGAATCTTGGACAGGTTTTCAAGATTAATATCAACATTTTGAGGTAGAAACTCAACTCAGGAAACAGACTTTGCAGAGATTCCAGGAATGTTGCTTCCTGAACTGTTGTGAGGTATAATAATTGAAACTTGAAAATCAGTCCAGGTTTCTTTCTTTAGAAAAGCTTTTGTTTCTAAACAAAGGTAAATTCTGAGTTTCTTTCTCAAGCTTCCTTCAATCTCTGGATTTCATATACTTTTCTCCAAATCCCTCTTTAATGGCTCATTCTCACTATCTCTGAGGTGAGAATTACTTTACACTCATCCAAGTACTAACAAAAGTCATCCCTCTGTGTGACCAATGTGATTTCAGTCTGATCTGAATCCTTACTGAAACATATGTGCTTCCTCTGTGGATATGAGGTGTATATACTTGTTTCAGTTCTTACTTTTCCTGAAAGCCAATTAACAATTGCTCATTACATCTTCTATCTGAAGGTATAGTGTACACAGAGATTGTGTAGCATAAGGGCTTATTCTTTTCTGATTTTCACATCACATCTTTCGGCAACTATCCAAACAGTGTTAGAACTCATCCTGGGAGATTTAGCATGGAATGACAGTCTAGGAATTCTGTAAAATAAAATATAGTAAGCATGTATTAGTAATAAAGGGGAAAGCAAAGTATAACATGTTTTTTTATAGAATTGGATGACATTATGGAGCAGTTAACTGGGGATTAATTATTATTTCTATTTTCCCTTTTCAAAAAAATAAGAAAAAGTATTCTACAGAGACTGATATTGGGGCACTTTGGAGATTGCAAAATCAGCCCTAGGGTTTAGAGGAAAAAAACTTCAGAAGATTATTCAGAAAACACCACTATGCCTAACAGCAACAACATGTGGATGTACTCAAAAAGTAAAAGAATAAAATATGGTATTTCCAAGGTTTCTGTGAAATTCAAAGAGAATTTGGTAATTCATCCTCAAGTAAAAACACGTGAACATTTTTCAGAGAAGCAGTTTTGGATATGCTAGAAACATTTCATGGATAAGATTCTGCAGATCCTTAGTTTTGTGTGACCCTCAAGCACTTTTAAACTTAATATAGATATCCCATTAAAACATCTGAGGCAGAGAAAACACTATTGGAAAATGGATATGCGTAGTATTGTGAAAGCATTACTTGAAGATTACTTGAAGCTTTTCTTTGACCATCTTAGGTGCTTTCACAATACTACACATATCCATTTTCCAATAGTGTTTTCTCTGCCTCAGATGTTTTAATGGGATACCTATATTAAATTTAAAAGTGCTTGAGGGTCACACAAAACTAAGGATCTGCAGAATCTTTCCATGAAATGTTTCTAGCATATCCAAAACTGCTTCTCTGAAAAATGTTCATGTGATTTTACTTGAGGATGAATTACCAAATTCGTTTTGAATTTCACAGAAACCTTGGAAATACCATATTTTATTCTTTTACTTTTTGAGTACATCCACATGTTGTTGCTATTAGGCATAGTGGTGTTTTCTGAATAATCTCCTGAAGTTTTTTTCCTCTAAACCCTAGGGCTGATTTTGCAATCTCCGAAGTGCCCCAGAAAAGCTTCAAGTAATCTGAATCATCATTAGGAGATATGAAGGTAGGCAAAATTTCAGTCCTGAAGACTGCAGTTCATGCTGGTTTTATAGATTACAGATGCACACACCTGCAAATAGTGCATCACAAACACACAGTCTTGACACATTTATTCTATTTTGCTAATCCAGTCCAGAAGCAGCCGATTGTCTCCAAATTCACTTGGAGGCAAGCTGAGGTATCATGGGGAGGTGGGTAAAAAAAAATAGCAACTATGTTCACACTGCTGCTCCTTTCTTTTTAAAGGCATCATGCATGCAATGCACATAGATAAAGGGTGAGCTTTTGATAGCAAAATCTTGATCACCATCTTGACCTTTTGATGCCCCCATGGATGCCCCTGCTGGGAGATAAAGACAAAACTCCTTTCTTCCATCTCAGAGATCCTGTTACATTAGCAGTGGGGGGAGAGAAATCTATTTCACTAACCACTCAGCTGCAAAATAGGCTGATCAGCAGAAATAAATGAGTGCAACTTTTAGGGAGGAGGCCTTGCAGATTTCTGATTGTATGCACATGGCTTAAAGCCATATTCTCTATTCTGGTGCCTTCCAGTTCTGTCAAATTCCAGTTCTCATTCCTCCTCCAAATCCCATATCTAGGAAAACAGCTATCTAAAAGATCTAGAATATGTAAAAATGATTTAAAAACAATCTAAAACATCTGGAATATGTAAAATGTTGGGATTATAGTCCATTGTACTCAAAGATATTAGTAAAATTCTGACATAAGACACCTATTCCCCTGTTCATTAGTGTATTGTCATTGTGGTATGTTTTTAAAAATAAGGGCAGGGTCTTATTTTTGGGGAGGGTGTGTTCTGTGCCAAAAACAATATGAAACAGGAAAGAAATGAGCAAATAGTTTAAACCTGTTTCATTGTTTGCTTATTTTTCCCTTCTGTTTTAACTTCCTTAATATTTCCAATTTTAGCATTCTCCAATCACAAGCTTGAATGTTCTGTAGATTTCAAATTAATAATAAAACTCATTCAACTTCTCTTTTTCTGTATCTGTGGTTAGAGTGTCAACTTGTATGATTGTATGATATTAACTGGCTACCCATGAAGTCTATTTGGTATTCATTAATTATATTGTAGCTGAGTACTGTTCTTTCCATACCTTTCCTAACTACAGAAGCAATGCTATTTTTTCTTTCTTTTTCAGTAATAAACAATGTGATTGAGTAAAAGTGTCCTACTCAAGTCCATCTCACTTTGCTCATGAATCAGAAATCAATTTGTAGTACCTTCATTTCATCTTTCACTGTGCTGGGTTTTCCCATGTTTGAGTTTTTTGTGTTCTATATTTCCAATGAATTCTGTCCTTCGATTTTCTTTTCTTATATGGCGATAGTAGCAATAATAATAGCACTTAGACTTATATAACAACCACTCCATACTGATTTACAGCCCTCTCTAAGTGGTATACAGAGTATTACCCCCAACAATCTGGGTCCTCATTTTACTGACCTCAGAAGGATGGAAGGCTGAGTCAACCTTGAGCCTGTGAGAATCGAACTGCTGAACTGCATTCAGCCAGCAGTCAGCAGAAGTAGCCTGCAGTACTGTATTCTTACCACTGTGCCTCCATGGCTCATGGTGCAGTAGCAAGCAAATGTCCTGAAGACTTTAATCTAATCATATCATAAACATCATTAGTACTCTAAAAGATTCTCAGCTCTCCCTCAATAGTATGCCATCACATCCAACACTGTATCATCAATTATTTTATATTTTCCATCCATGTAGTTTCTTGGTAAAAATGCAGGAGTGCATTACTACTTTTCCCACATAGTATGAATTGATGCCATTGTTATTCAAATGATCAACCCACCTCCAACATCTTCCTATATCACTGCTGCCAATATAGGTGCATTCTTGCTTTAGCTGAGATGATCTTCACACCTTGGGTGACCCTATTGGGACTTATAACCTTGACATACATTCCTGGCATTCTTTCTTCATCCCTTCCAGTAACATCCCCTATCCACCACAATGAAGCACTACACCTGAATGTTGGGGGTGGGGTGGGTTTCAATTATACTGAAAAATTAATCCAGTGTTATGTGAGGAAAATAACACTGCAAAAATAGCATTTAGATGGAGATACCCCTACACTGATGCCAATGTGATATTTTTTAAAAAAAACACCATACATTTTTGGTAGCTAGCAATAAAATGATGAAAGTTCATCCATGTAGGGTACAATTTCTCTTCTTCCAGCAATTGGCATCCTATCCTTCTCACTGAATGGTTAGTAATAGTTAGTAATACTGGTTTCCCTTAGCCTGATTCCCTGCACGTTTTTTCTGAAAATAGCATTGGTGCTTGCCTTGAACTAATTTAAATTATGTGAATATCTTGATTTTAAATTGCAGAAGTTAGATTAGATGCCCTGGTGCTCAGAGAGGGTTACCTGTCTACGGAATCCCTCATGACAGGTTTTGTAAGACTCTGATGCCAGTTCACTGCTATGAGTGTCACCTTTTTCTTATGTTATACCACCCTTCATTTGCTGCACAGAGTTTTCTTATCTACACAGGCCAGGGCAAACCTGCTCCCATTATCAACAATCAGTGGATTACCAACATCTTATCAGTTCATGGGCAGACAAAAGACACTTAGCAGAAGGATTCTGAGACAGTGCAGGTGACAGATAAGAAAGAGCATTTTTCCTTCAATACACTATGCAAGGAAACATCACCAGAGATGGTACCATTCCTTAAAAATGAATGTGCTGAATGATTCAGAAAGAATTAGAGCACTTGTGAATCCAACACAGCTAAAAAATAAGATCAGCTACAGAACCTTCAGTTGAGTCTCCATCTAAATACTATTTGGTAGTCCTCCTTTTCTCACATAACACTGTTGGGACATTTTAAAACAGAAAACAAAACTAAAAATAGGAGACTGGGAAAAAATAGAATCTTTGATTATGAATTATGAGTAAAAAACAGTATCAATAATTGCCACTGAAAGCATATAAGGTATTTGTCAAAATGCTAATTTATTTTTCTACCAAGATATAATTAAAAATTAATGCATCTCTATTGAACAGACATTGGTGTTTATCTTGTTATAGATTTCTTTCTGTTTTTCTTCTCCACATTTGAAAGCACCTATTTCAATTACTTTCATTCCCACTTTATCCTTGGGGAGGGGGAAATCATGCAGCAGCATTTGAACTGTGTTGTTTTCAAAATCTGAAAGCTAGCGGATGCAGTGTCATGTCTGTTGTGGTAACATTTCAGACCTTGTCTGTAAAATTATGATCAAAAATTTTAGAGGTTTGCCAATCTGCTGACCAACATCCCACTGCTTTGCCATCCTCCAATCTTATTGTCCGCTGCTTTGGATAATCTGCCTGACATTTGCAGGCTCTACCTACTATCAGTGACCAGCTGGAAAGTGACCTGGGAAAAATGAAGAAAGTTAGACCAGATGGATACATGGAAAAAAAATCTCTAAAACTTCTTCCAAAGTTTGTAACAACTGTATTACTTTTCACCCTTTTCTTTATTCTCTTAATTAAAAATATAATGAACTCAACTCAACTGCAATCCATTCTGGCAAGAAATGGCCCTCTCAGGATTCCAAATAACTGGTCTAATAGGGTGAGAGGCTGTAAAAGCACAAGTGAAATTTTTTGGCTTCCCCATGTTAATTATCTTTTCTTCTCAGCAACCTTACTTCTGTTCCGCTAAAATGGATTGAATGGCTATTCATACTGTGAAGGATAGTTGCATGTGAGGATAGGATGCCAGGACTCTGAAATCATCTGCTATAACCACCCTTGTCTAAAAGACTTCAATTTATCAAATTTGTTGCTTTGCAAAACTATGCAAAATAAAAAATGATGATTTTTCTCCCTGATGCATAACGGATGCTATTGGAGCTTAGAAAACAGGCTGAAATTTTGCTGCTATAATAATGAGAAACATAGGGACAGACAGGCTAGCAGCAAATGCTGTTTTAAATGTACAACACAATGGACACAGTGGATACACCATTATAATTATCTTTTAACAAGCTTTTATTTTCAAACCCACAACAATTCCAGAAATATTTGACCAAGCTACTGCCATCTGTGAGTTTGTCCATCTGTCCAGCAAATGTTTTGTTTATAAAGATTTGCACATGTTTAGTAATTTACACTTACAAAAAGGTTGAAACAATGTACCTCAATAATTGCTGAGATATTTCTTCAAGGGAGATATACATATAGGTTATTTACAATCAACAGATTGTAACAGGACTATATGATAATTTAAGATAACATTTTATACAGTGATGTCTCATTGGTATATGACACCAGTCAAGCTGTCAAAAATGTATAAAGTAATGTCAAAGCAATTCTGGAAGTGTGAAAAGGAAGAGGAAAACTTCTGTTGGAAGAAATATACAAGTCCAGTTCCAATCTGGGAGAAAGGCACTGAAAATAAAATGGAGGCTGGAGGTTTATTGGAAAGGAAGTTTCCATTTATTGATGAAGCAGAACCACCAACCTCATATGATTCTGGATAGCTGACAAAAAATGTTTAGAGTGGTAGATTCTATACCTTTTAGATTTTTGTTTTGGAAATTTTATTTGAATTTTCACAAAGAGAAAAAAAAATACAAATAAAACATCTTTTTTGAAAGTAGCGTAATCCCGGGTTACATTTCTTCGTACAGACACAAATTCAGGTTCATGCTCATTTTTATATTCTGTTCCATATCTTATTACTATTTTACATTTTCTGCATAGCTTCTCCCCTCTTTTAACTTTCTCAATTTTATTTTAATTATCTCATCTCAATTCAAATCATTGTATTTATATTTTTTGTCTGTCCTGTTTCAATTATCTATTCTCTTTTCTCATTAAACAAAATTTCTCCTGTAGTTACTGATTGGAGTAAAGTTATAACATTCAATATAATACATAACTTCCATTCAGATTCTGCTTGGTACATTCTTAAAATACACACTGTATTCTTAAAAAAAGAAAAATTATAAATGTATATAATTAAAACATTCCATTCCAATTCAATTCTATCATTAATATTAATATTCATTAAAGTCTTAACATCTTTAACATTACTTTTCAATTAAATATCATACTTCTATGGGAACAATTATAACCTTTCCATAGTTAACCCCCCCCCTTCACTTATATTTTATAAAACATTAACTAATTAAAATGTTCCCATTCCTTCCTAATTCAATTTTCTCATTTATTTTATTTCACTTATTTTATTCAGAAACATTTCACTAAATTACACTATTTTTATCCCTCATTTTAATCATACATTGTTTCCAATTTTCTAACGTTATTTCTATTACTAATATAACAATACAATCTTATGTACCTTTACAGAATCCCTTTTTCAGTTAGATTTTCACCCATTATCTCTAAATAGGTCCTGTTTCTCTATATCTTGTTCCGGTCCTTTGTAACTTCTTTTCCTTTCCTTCTTCCTTCTCTTCTTCTCTCTCCCCTTTTTACCCCCTTGTCTCTCTACCTCTATTTCTCTCTTCTGTATTCCCCTTTTCTGTTGCTTTCCAGTATTATACTTATTTTTTGAATTATTTTTCTTTTCTTTGGTTGTTTTTTTTAAGTCTTAAATTCTCCATCCTCTTTCCCCCCCCCTTTCCTTTTTCTTCCCCACATAAAATTACTTGTTCATTAAAGATGGCTTCTTCTTTGTCCCAGGCTTCTTGTTTTGCAGACTTTTCTTGTTGTTTCTCATAGTTCCAAATCTCCATTTCTAAGAATTGAAAAACAAAGCCAAAAGAACCCTTTCCTTCTTGTGCATCTTCTTTGTACTTTTTAAGTTCCATTTTCAATTCATCCGGTGCCATTGTATAAATTTTTAAACAACCACCCAATTGATTTTAGTCATTCAAATATAATAACCAAGAATCCAAAGATCACCAAATAATCCAAATACACGCAAGTTGTTTCTTTTTTGCTCTTTTTTTTCACTTTCTCTTCCTGGGGTTACTATTTAGTTGCAAAGTTTCAGTTAAAATGTATCTTTTAGAAGTCTTGTTGAAGTTTTACTGTAGATTCTTTTTAATTCCAGACAGTCTCCTCCCTCTTCCAGATCCTGCCCTTATTCTTTTTCTCTCCCTTCCTGCTTATGAGAAAGAAAAAGTTTAATGTCCAGAAATCTTTATTATCCCTTTGGCATTTTGTTTTATTTTCAGCTTAATTGCCTATTGATGTCAAAGTGGATTTTTCCGATTTCTTATTTAAGTCTCTTAGTTGTCAGCATAGGGAAGGAGAGAGAAGGGAAAAAAAGCCAAACCTTTCCCTTTTCACTTTCCTTCGCTGCTTCCGACTCTTCTTTGGGAGCGATGTTATTTTTTGTAAGTTTAAATTGCAGGGTACCTTAGTTGTTGCTTTTACAATTTAACCCAGTCCACCAAAACTTTCACTTCTTATCTCCCTCCTGCACATTCTTTTCTGGTCAAGTTCTTCTTTGTGGTGGCCATTTCTGACCACCGCTGCAACCGCCTTCAGGAAAGGGAGTAATGGCCAGCTGAGGAGGAGAGATGCGGCTCTCCTCAACCCTGCTGGCAGTCTCCCCCCTCTTCATCACCTCTACGGGGTGGTTTAGCCCCAAAACCAGCTGGCTCGGGGTGCTCCAGCAGTGAGCCCAGACAGAAACCGTGCACGATCACGGATTTCTGTCTGTCACTGAAGCCCTTCAAACCGGAAATCCATACCTTCTGGATTCCTTTGGGGTCATGTAGGGGGCATGTTTGGCTATATAGGCAACAAGGGAAATGCAAATCCTAGGTGTTTGTCTGAACTAATTTGTCAACATTGACTTGTTGCTTATCTGAGTTTCTGCTTGATCCAGTCTTTCCAAATCCAGATTTGGATTACCAAATCTGTATTTCTATAAACTGGCCTCCTCAGTTTCTGTTTGGAGCAGGGAAACTGGAGCTATTTCCTGCTTCTCTTACATTTTCCCCCCATTTCTTCTTTAGGGAAAATATTCTATCCTGCCTTTTGAATATTCCCCAAAATACTTCATGGGGGGGGGGGGGGAGTCTTCCCATACTTCTATCAAAATTATGTGATAAAGATCTTTTTGAAAGATTGGAAATCATATATAGATTTTGTTGAAAGAAGAAAAGACTAAATTAGGTTTTATGGATTTGGCAACTAAAAAGGGTTCAAAGAGAAGAATAAGGGAATTACGATGTAATAGGAAAAAAAGAGTGAAGGAAACAAGATAACAGGTATTCAATTGAAAGAAGGGTGGAAGTTATAAGTTCATATATATTTTTATAGTTATATTTTCTTTTTTCATTTTTTCTTTTTCTTAACTTTTTAAATTTGTTATAGTTTTTGTATTTAAAAATTATAATAATGAACAGCACAGATCATGACAGCATATTTAAAAATTAAGATAGTTTAGAAGAAGACCAATACATTTTATGTTCTACATACAGCCTATTACTATGCATACTTCAGTCAGAATCTACACTGATTTTACTTTGTGTTTCTAGGTGCTTTTTTCCCCTCTTGAGATTTCATCCCAACTACTAATTCTAATAAAATATCTGCTCCTTGCAGTAGTAAACTTTTTTCTCTAGTAACCTACTACAATATAAAGTTCCACACCAAAATCCAGCCATACCATTTTTTACCACAGCAGATTTTGGTAGTTAAGCATATAAATGGCTGCCATCGGTTCAGTTTGGCATCTAATGTAGACCAAAAGGCACTAAATAATCCTTCTCATATTGATCTAAGGTCATCTTTGCCAAAGGGCGATCAATAAAAAAGGACAGTTGAGTGGTTCTATAATAAAGTACTGCCATCTCACTGCACTTGAAAAAAAAGTGACAGGATGAGAGATTAAATTCTTTGGCCATTGACAGCTCATCAAACCAAAGATATATCAGAGGAGAAAAATTATACTTCATGAGCAGCGATGGGAAAAATCGAACAACAAAGAACAGGTTTTGCTTCTTAGAGTAGATCTTGACAAAATCAACCCTGGCCTTAAAAGACTAAGAACACCAGTGTGCCCCTTTCTAGCTGACCAATAAGAGAGATGAATTTTGGATCTGAAGTGACAAAGGGACATGCCTTAAACCAGGGGTGTCAAACTCACAGCCTACAGCCTGGATGTGGCATGCACTGGCCACGCCCACACCTGATTTAGCGAAGGGGGGAAGTCATGACATGTCACGTGATGACATAGTGATAATGCGTGTTTGACATCCCTGTCTTCAACCAAAGGCTCTTTTGCCTGAGATTGTACTGTAGTTGTGGAAGGCTACTGTGCAATCCTGAAAACAGACACAGCTGCTTTAAAGAAGTGACAGACAACTGTTACAGGAATATCTCCATGTGTTCCAAAGCATCTTTTCAATTTCAAACTTGAAGCAATGCAGAGCCCTAATGCTATGAGCTGGAAATACCTTCAGTCTTTTCCTTGCAGGTAGTCCTCAACTTAGCACCACAGTTGAGCCTAAAATTTATGTGGCTAAGTGAGAAAATTGTTAACTGAGTTTTGCCCCATTTTATGACTTTTCCTGCTACATTTGTTAAGGGGATCACTGCAGTTGTTCAATTAGTAACATGGTTGTTAAGTGATTCTGGTTTTTCTTCTGACTTTGCTTGTCAGAAGATCGCACAAGTGATCACATGACCCTGAGACTCTGCAACCATCCTAAATGCGAGTCAGTTGTCAAGCATTCAAATATAAATTACATGACCATGGGGATGCTTCAATGGTCGATAAATGTGAAAAATGAGCATAAATTCCTTTTTTCAATGCATATATATTTGAGCTCCAAAATTCTGTCTCTAGTGCTTTTGAAATGGCATGGTGTGGAAGACAAGATTCTTTGGTTTAAGAAGAAATAGCCAAATTCATATTTCTCAAATCAGTATGCAAAATAGAGAGCCGTTATCCTTAGAATTCACATATTTCAGAATGTTGTGATATGCCTCATTATTCCATCATCTGTCTATTTGTTTATCTGTCAATCTAGTTACACACACACACACACACACACACATTAAGGAAAAAGAGAAATAAAATTACCAAATTGCAGTTTTTTATGATGATATGTGAGGGAAATGTATAGAATATTTATATTAAGAAAATAGTACCCCAAAATACAAACAATTATTATGTTGGTGTTCTTTTCCAATCACATATGAAAATAATCTTAAGAGGGGGAAAAAAATCAGAGAATGTAAAACCAACTGATCCATAGGTACAGTTTGATGAAGATCCTTTGGGGTGATGGATTGTTTTTGCTTTTGCTCGGTCTGACAAAATAATCCATACATGCAAATATCTTCCTTCTTCTTTGTCCCTTCAGTTGGTTTCAGAAATACCATTTTAACAAGCCATGTTGGTAGTATTCTAATGTGACTATCATTCTTGTATATGAGAGCTAGTTGTGGTGTAATTTAGGTTATTGTGCTTGAAACCAGGCAGTTGTGAATTCTAGACTCACATTAGGCACAAAGCCAGCTGGATGACATTGGGCCAGCCACTCTTTCTCAGCCTTAGGAAAAAAAAAATGGCAAACCACTTCTGAGATGTTGCCAAGAAAACAGCAAGGACTGACTCAAAGGCACCAACTGATTAGAAAGATCACTTTTGTATGTCTTTATTCCTCCCTTTAGTCATGTGATTGTTTTTGTATGGAAGGTACAGGTAATTCTCAATTTACAACAGTTTGCTTGGTGACCATTTGAAGTTACAATGCATTGAAAAAAGGAATTTATGCTCATTTTTCACACTTATCGACCATTGAAGCATCCCCATGGTCATGTAATTTATATTTGAATGCTTGACAACTGACTCGCATTTAGGATGGTTGCAGAGTCTCAGGGTCATGTGATCACTTGTGTGATCTTCTGACAAGCAAAGTCAGAAGAAAAACCAGAATCACTTAACAACCATGTTACTAATTGAACAACTGCAGTGATCCCCTCAACAAATGTAGCAGGAAAAGTCATAAAATGGGGCAAAACTCACTTAACAATTTTCTCACAGCCAGATAAATTTTAGGCTCAGCTGTGGTGCTAAGTTGAGGACTACCTGCAAGGAAAGGACTGAAGGTATTTCCAGCTCATAGCATTAGGGCTCTTCATTGCTTCAAATTTGAAATTGAAAAGATGCTTTGGAACACATGGAGATATTCCTGCCCCCACCACCCTTACGTGTCTATTAGGAGCACCAGAGCCTGGCTCTGAAGTCCTTTGGGGCACCGGGTGTAAAACCGCATCCAGCCAGCCACTGGAGTTTCACATATTTGTGGTGTGGGTCCCTGTCATAAAATCACAGCCTTTTGGCAAGGCTTCTTGTATTTTATGTTACTGGCCCATTTCAGGATGATAAACATAATAGTTGGGTTAGAGACGTTGTTGAGAGAAAGGAAAATTGTAATATAATGGCAAAATAGTTCCATTTTATTATACTGGTTGGAGAGTGGCTTCTGATAATAACGAAATGCAAAACAGTAAATGTTTCCCCCTCCTAATCAAGGTGACAGTACTAAATACCTGAGACGATAAGTAGTAAAAATTCAACAATACAGAATGTACCATTTTATGTGACACCTCACTGTTGATACTTAGAGAGAGACAATTTTGCCTGTTAGCAGAGAAAAGCAGCCGGAGTCACTCATCTCTTGAGAGCCCAGCCAAAGTTTCCTGTGCCACCATCAGCCAAAATTCAAATTTGTGTTCCACAGGATTTAAAATTATGAGTTTGGTGATCCCTGAGAGAAAGAGAGGGAATGAGAGAGAAAAAGAAAGAAAGAAAGAAAGAAAGAAAGAAAGAAAGAAAGAAAGAAA
>NW_020769502.1:522387-565070 GCF_900518735.1 Pseudonaja textilis
AGAAAGAAAGAAAGAAAGAAAGAAAGAAAGAAAGAAAGAAAGAAAGAGGAAAGTGAATGGAATATGGAGGGAAGGAGAGAGAGAGAAAGAGAAAAGGAAAGAGAGAGAAAGAGAGAGGGAATGAGAGAAAGAAAGAGGGAGGGAGGAGAAAGTGAATGGGATATGGACGGAGGGAGAGAGAGAAAGAGAAAGAGAGAGGGAAAGAGAGAAAGAGAGAAGGAAGAGACAAGAAAGAAAAGAAAGAGAAAAGGGAAAGAAAAAGGGAGAAAGGAAGAAAAAGGATAGACAAAGAAAGAGGGGGGATGGAAGGAAGGGACAGAAAGAAAGAAAAAGAAGAAAGAAAGAAAGAAAGAAAGAAAGAAAGAAAGAAAGAAAGAAAGAAGAAAGTGAATGAGATAACTAGTCCAACCATCTGCTCCAGCAGGGTTAGAAGTGTGTGTGTGTGTGTGTGTGTGCATGGCTGTCAAAACAACAAAAACAGGTCAAGTAGCTCTGGGGAGGTCAGTCATAAATTAGAACACTTACTAAGAAACTGGTCATTAAGTGAGGACCACTTATATTTGGTTTGCCAGTCACATGGCCACATGGCCATGCCCACCCAGTCACATGACCACCAAACCATGCCTATCCTGTCACATGACCACCAAGCCATGCCCAGCCAGCAAGCCACACCCAGCCAGTCACACGTCCATAAATTGGGCCACGCCCACAGAACCAGTTGTTAAGAAATTTGAATCCCACCCCTGGGTGGGGGGCACTGAGGATGAGTTTGTAGCACCAAGGGGGCGGTGGACTGAAAAAGTTTGGGAACCATTGCTCTAGACCTAGAAAACCTAGAATTACACTGACTTCGGTCCATGTGTGTGTGTGTGTGTGTGGTCTGTAGAGGGCATGCATAAGTGCACCAATGTGCCTATCATCCCTGTCCTATTGTTTCTTTTATTTTTCTTATATGTATCCATTTCATGTATTCATAACTATGTTTATACTTATATCTATTATCTTGTAAGTGATTGACAAATCAAATAAATAAGTAAAAAATATATTAAGCAGCTTAATAAATGGCAGATATCCAATATTATGGGTTGCTTTTCTTCTTTCCTGTCCCAACCTGAATGATAATCATTGAGTCGGGAGAAGAAAATCTTCAGGAAGAACCAGAATTGGTGGAACATTTGGCATTTTACCGCAATCTCATTGTATTCAGGGTGAGTAAAAGCTGAGAAGAATTCCATTGCACCAAGGACGTCTAAGGTCCAGCAAGGACAACTCAGCTCTTTTGATTTACCCCTCCCCCCCACATGACTTAGTATCCCCTATCTTTCCTTGACAGAGAAACAGCTGGTGGAGAAGGAGAAAAGTCACAAAGAAAGTAATAAAGTTTAATTATCTCCAGTTGGAATCCATACACTCTGACCCTACATACCAATGTTTTGTTTATTGGATGTTTTATTTATTTTTCCTGGCAAAGATCAGAAATACCTTTCAAAGTAGTTATCAGTTTGAATACCTTGGCATCTTGTAGCTTTTGATTGCATTAAAGGAAAGCATGGATTTGAATATCACAAGGGAAAAGTAGTTTCATAGCATCACTTCAAATACAATTCTAATGAGTTGCATTCTTTCTTATACGCGTTACACATTCTTATAAATTATATTTTTATTTGGTATTTTGTTTCACAGAGAGACAAGTAACAGTAGATTCTTTCCAACTTCAAATAAAGTGTCCTGAGTTTATCTTTCATTTTGAAATGCACACAGAAGACATAAAGTCATTTTAGAATACTGAATGTGAATTAGGTATGTCCGATGAAATGTCAAAAAAGTGAAGTTGATGATTGTAACCCTGAAGCTACCCTTTTTACACACATTGTATGTGTGATGAATACAAAATGGGTGGGGGGAGGGCTGTAAGCATATGCTTGTTGCCACATTTTTATTTTTTCAATCCCGAGCCTTCACCCTCACAGATTCCCCTGCTTTGAATAGTTCTAGGAAACAAAGTTGCAACATTGCATTCAGAATTTATATATTTCATTCGTTTACAAAATCTCAACTTTTAAATATTTGAGGTAGCATTTTAGGATGTATGGTTGGAGGAATTCCTAGTGGGGCAGGTGATTAAAAAATTTTTTTTTTATTTTTTATTTTATTTGGTTTGTCAATTGCTTATAAGATAATAGGTATAAGTAAAAACATAGTTATGAATACATGGATTCATATAAGAAAAATAAAAGAAACAATAGGACAGGGATGGTAGGCACATTGGTGCGCTTATGCACTCCCCCTACAGACCTCTTAGGAAAGGGGTGAGGTTAATAGTAGACAGTCTAAGGTTAAAGTTTTGGGGGTTTGGGGAAGAAACCACAGAGTCAGGTAGAGCATTACAGACATTGACCACTCTGTTGCTGAAGTCGTATTTCCTGCAATCAAGTTTGGTGTGATTAACCTTGAGTTTGTTTCTATTGTTTGCTCTTGTATTGTTATGGTTGAAGCTGAAGTATTCATTGACAGGTAGTACATTGCAATGTATGATTTTATATATTATACTTAGATTGGATGGGAAGGTTGACTCAGCCTTCCATCCTTCTGAGGTCGGTAAAATGACGACCCAGATTGTTGAAGACCCCAACAATCTGGGTCCTCATTTTACCAACCTCAGAAGGATGGAAGGCTGAGTCAACCTTCCCATTGACACTGACACTGTAAACGTCTTAGTGTTGTAACGCACTGAGGGCCAGTATATAAGTGTTATTGCTAATCCTATCACTAATTCCAGTATTAAGGATATTTGGATTTTGGTTTTGTTTTGTTTAATTGATCTAAGCGTGTGGTACAAAATATTTACATGTCAAAGTAAAAAAAAACACAATAAAATCTGATCTGATTTGGACGTCTACTCTGTTTATTGCTGAAAAACATATCTCCTCCCCACCATTTTTTTTCTTTTCTTTTTCCCTTGCAGGCCTAAAAATAAAATAAAATAAAGATTTCACCCACACACAAAACTTGAACATATTTTTTCTCGATAGAGGGAAAGTTTTGTTATGAATGTTTAGAATGCCGATGGATCTAGAAAGCATTTGGCCAAGCAAACTGAAGTAAAGAAACTACGTTGCTTTTTTCTTCCCTGAGGCACAGCTCTAATTCACATTTTTTTCCCCCACCCACTCCCGCTTGCAATAGTTACTTCTATTGCTCTTCTCCAGAGCCACAGTTATTAAGTGCTACCCCCTTTAGCTTGGCTATAAACAGAAATCAGCAGCAGTGCTCCCTTGGACACTTTGCAATGGCAGAGTCCAGTTTGTAGGAGCCCTTAGGGTTTTATAGCCACTTCCAGCCACTATATCACTCTGACACTTACATAATTACATATCAGAAAAGAGAGGATGAAGCATCCGGCACCTTCTAAACATGTCAACATGATTTGAAAGGTTCAGACTCAGCTGGACTTTTTAAGTTGTTTGCTTTCAGGCTCCACTGAAGAAGCATTTGCAGGATCAATACCTGCAAGGCGTTAAGAAAAGTGCAGCACATAAAAGGAGCATCAGACATGATGTGTCCAGCAAATGCATGTACTTTGCTTGGGATTAGCAGCTGTCCTTTCTCTGCCTGTTTGTTGCACGAGCAGCAGACGTCACGCTGAGGCTTTCCGTTCCAGGCTTGGAAAGAAGGGCACAAACAATGTCACAGACAAATGCAAGGGGCAAGAAAACTTGGCTTGACTATTAGTTGATGCATCATCATGGCAGCTGTTTATACTTATTTATGTTGTGAGTGTTTTTATTATTTTAATGTCTTTTAAATTGTTTTAATTATTTTAGAATTATAAGCCTTCCAGAGTCACTTGGTTGAGTTGGGCAGCTACAGAAATTAAATAAATAAATAAACAGATGTAAGACAGAGATGGAAAAAGATAATAATTGTATACTAACCTGCCTTTCTAAATGCCCAGTTGAAACAAAGCTGTTTGAATTCCAGCCCCAGTGAAATTAGATAATTATTCCCTTGAATTCCTTTGTTTGCCCCTTATTTGCAGGTTAATATATGAACCTTTTCATTTTATTTCCTTTTATATACGATACTGGGTTTAGAAAATATATAGAGGAAATAAATTTTAAATATATAATGTGATAATTTTATCAACAGATAATCATAGTTATATAATTTTTAAAAAAGAAATGTATAACTTTTCTTTACATAATTCACAAGTTATTTTTGAATGGAACAGACTTTCCTCTTGATACACAACTATATATAAAAGTCATTAAATTTAATTTTGTGATGACTATTGTATGGATTTTCATGAGATCTACTTCTAGTCAGAAGAAGCCAATTAGGAAATCTATAAAATAATTTTTTAGTTCATAACTTAGAA
The DNA here is from genome assembly GCF_900518735.1 of Pseudonaja textilis. The sequence continues at coordinate 526,766 of NW_020769502.1, forward strand.
GAAGATATCTTCAGACATTTTTTTAGCTTTCCTTACTATGCTAAACACAGAAATGATTCCCAGATAAACTGATACAAAGTTCTATCCCAAAAGATAGTGGTTGCATCTTATTGTGGGAACAGCAGAGGAGTAAGATTCAGTACAACAGATATCTTGGCAGCTTTTCCTGTCATGCAGATAGTCCTTGATTAGTGACTGTCTCATTTAGTACTCATTTGCATTTCCAATAGTGATTAATAGAATGTTTATGACCAATCTTCATACTAACTTCACAGATTGATAAAGCAAAGGAAATCTGAAGTAAAATCATACTTCAGCTTCAGTTTCAGCTTTAGTTTCACTTAGTGGTTTGCTTTGCTTAACAACTAAATTGCTGGTCCTAATTATGGTCACTAAATGAGGACTACCTGTCCTGTACTCAGGAGCTCCACAAGACATATAAGGGGTGAAGCAAGAGCAATCAGGTCTGGGCAAAAGCTGTCACAACCACCAAAGGGGAACAAAAAGACATAGAAAAGTGTTAGACCTAATAAGATGGGCAAAAGGTCCTCTCCACTATAACTACAAACCAGTTAATAGCCACAAGCTAATTGATAATATGTAGAGCCTTGGGTATTTCAGGACAGCATCTCCTCCTTAACCCTAACACATGATCTGAAGTGATGAAACCCCATCTGTCGAAAAGAGCCATTCTAAATAGGATTTGATGATGGTCTAGTATTATAAGAGAGAAAACCTTTCATTGCTTACACATTTGGGGAAAGGAGAAGTTACTACTTGGCTATAAATACTACTAAACTATAAAGTGATAGCTTTGGACTAAGGTTGATATGTAAATCCATCCACTCCTTCGTAAATCATTGCATATCTGATACAATTAAAAGTAAGCAATTGTATTGTTTTAATTTTATGCCTGAAACAGGCTATAGCTATAAATAGAGGTTCCATTTGAGATAAATTTTCATTCGGAGCAAATTAATTTACAATTTGGCTTCTGGAGCTGGTTGTGCAGCATTATGAATCTCAGCAGAAGACCGCATGTTGGTCATCTGGGTAATTAAAGATTAGTGGATATTTTTGAATTCTGCTTTTTAAGATGAGGGAGTTCCACATCCTCCCATTTATTTCTTTACAGTATTTATAAATAACTCAGGTTTTCTATGCCTCAAAGAAGCTAGCAATTAAACATCACGTATCAAAACTGAAGCGCCTTGAAACTATGATTTAGAGGCTTACAAGGACATTGTAAGGAGTACACAAAATAAATAAATACACAGAAAAATTGATTTTACTCTAATGACAGAGCAAGGAACAGGTACTTCCCAGGAATAGGAACAAGAAGAAAAAGTGGTTTCCAGGGATATTTATCCATTTATTATTTGTGTTCTTCTAACTAGCTCTTTATGATTTCACAGCTCATTATTTGTAACTTATTTGAAAATTCTCTATTTGCACTTTGCAATTCATGAGTTTGAAATGTGCTGCTCAGTATTAAATGAGGAACACTTAATTTCTTTGTGTGAACTCCTAATCACTTCAGAATATTGTTAAAAACGCAGCAGCTTTGGTTTCAGTTAAAATTATCAAAATGATTCCCATAAAAGTCAAAAGCTCCCCAAAAGTGTGATATTTAAAATCTCAGTTGGAGGAAGCATGATAATGATGGGAATTGGATTTCTCATTACTGACTTATAAATTAGAAAAGCATTATAAGTTACAGATATAGTGTGAGGAAATTTTTAAAAAATAATTTTGCAATACTTGAGACTGTCAGTATGATATAAGTAGGAAATTGCATGAAGGCAGAATCTTGTTAAGTAGGCCATTTTGGCACTAGAAAAGATGTCTGCAATTCAAATCTTATCACAACTTTAAGGTGAATCCTCAGATATTATTTTTAAAATTAATTAATTTCCTCCATACTTATTTTAGTTAGAACTTGTTTTAAAAATGGTGCTTTTTTTTAAATGAAAAAGGGGCTTTGAAGTGAAAATGGTGCCTTGATACATGCCTTAAAGTACACCCTCTTTTGCCTGGGATTGTGCTGTAGCTGTGCGGAGCTGCTGTGCAATCGTGGAAACAAACACAACTGCTACATGAGCATTTATTTATGTTACAAAGCATCCTTTTCACTTCAGATCTGAAACAGTACATAACCCTAATGTTATGAGCTCAAGCCTTTTAGGTAAAAAAAGCAAACTTCTACTACCTCCCATATAGTGAAATTTCGGAAGGGGTTTGCCATTGTCTGTTTCCTAGGGCTGAGAAAGAGTGACTGGCCCAAGGTCATCCAACTGGCTTTGTGGGTGGGACTAGAATTCATGGTCTTCCAGTTTCTAGCTTGGTGCCTTGACCCCTATAGCAACCTGCCTCTCATTTTATACAGTATATTATAAGATTGTAAAATCAGTGAAGTCTGTGTTCCCCCTTGCTTCTTTGAATATTATGCTACTTCTTTGAAGATACTGAAAGTAAGGTGACCAACCATCTCTTTTAGGGTGGACAGTCCTCCTTTTGTAAGTTCTGTCCTCCCTTGAAAAGTGTCCTCCTACATGCCCTCCTTTTTGATATTTGAAGACTAATCTGTAAATCTCCATATTTGATCGATGCCAATCGGATCCGTTGTGTGTGGTGTGACATATTTGTATTTGACATGACGATTCGGCATGGCTCGGCACAGTGCGGCGAGATACGATTATGAGACGCATGCACTCCACACAGGAGAATTGTTTTGAGAGAGTGCACCGTGTGCAAGTGGCTTTGTTTTTTTTCTTCAATTTATTTGTGTCCTCCTTTTCATTGTAAAAAAGTTGGTAACCTTACTGAAAGCAGTCTGGTAGACTAAGCCATTGTTTCAAGAGTTTCAAAATATGTTATCTTCTTTGTATTAATAGTCAAATTTTGATATCTAAACAAATAATTAACTCTTAGGGTTTATTGTGCTTTCCTTTTCATCTTTAACACTGAAACAAAGGGAGGAAATCAGGCCTATTTTTTTCCATTGTTAACTGAGACATTCAATGCATTGCTTATTGTAGTTGGATTTCTTCTAAATTGCTTTTTTTTCCCTATTTGTATGAATTCAAAGATATTTCAGCAGATTGTTTGGAAGTCCTACTTCTTCCACTAAAGTGAGTGGGCCGCACAATATACTCTGTAACCCATGTTAAGCAACTGGCATAGTAACACAATTTTAAATTTCAAGCCACCAGCCCACCTCACTCTTCAGAATCCTATAAAATCTTGAATGTAATACTTGGTCTTTTATGGGGATCATATGTATTTCATTATTTGTTTATGCCAGTTGTTTAATACATTGTTCTCAGTACACAGTGCAATCTGTGTAGCAATAGTGGGGATATCAATGGAAGAATATTAACATATTAAATATTATTTGATATTAGAGAAAAGTGGTATAACATGCTTTATTCTTTTTTAACACAGTCCTGATCTAGTCCTAAAATAGTTCAATTTTTTAAAAAAAATTGCTGAAAGTACAATAATAGGGTTGAATCATTCTTTCATAAACTGCAGCAATGTTGTAAAGGTCAACTATATTGGAAAGTGATTTATACAGTACTTGAATGAAACAAATCTTAAAAGCTGAATTCTCATTCCCACTATAGCCCTCAGTTAGGTGGAACTGGAAAGTATAAGGCAACAGTTATTGAGGTAACCCAAATGGGCTAACTGACCGAATGTTGGGACAGAATGACTCCCATGGGAATGAAATTTGGGGAAGCTGTTGCTGCTTTAATGCTACAGCATTGATTCTCCAATGGCACTGCCATCAGCCATAGATTCACGATTCCTCATTTCCAATGCTCCCTGACAACTTTTCAAAAGTCAATGGAAAATCAAGCGTGAATTTCAAATCTCCCTGCAATCTTCCCAACAGCAAAATTGTGGCATGTGAGAACCTTGCAGGAAAAAAGGAAAGGGGGAAATGTCAGGGAAAGTCGCAAGCTGTTTGACTTTTCCCGGTGCCTCTGCACTTGTTCCATATCGCACACTTGCACAACCACTCCCTCTCTCTGTTATGTCCCCGGGACTAACACAAGTTCTCCATCAGGTCCGTCCATCCGGTGGGGGTGTTTGCAAACCCCATTGGCTGGCTCCCTTCGACAGCCGGCTATAAAAGCCGGCTGCTAGGTCGAGCCAGCCACTGTTCGCTAGCTAGTCTGCTGTTAGCTGCAGACGCGACAGCCCCCTTTATTCCCCTTGAATAAAGCGTGTTACAGAATGCTCTGGTGTGGCCTCCCCTTTCTTCGGAACTTAACATTGGAGACGAGGATGGGATCTGGCCAACCAGCAGCAACTAACAAGAGCTGAATTCACACACCAACACTGAACCGTAGCCGCGTCGCTGAGAGCTCGGTCAGTTGTGAATGCGGAAGTGAAAGCAGAGCGTGTAGCCGCTCGTTAAAATAAGCTACGTGAAAGTAGGGCACTGACAACCTCAGCCGCCCAGCATTGAGCACAGAATCCAACCGTCACAGTTCGGATTCTGCTGTTAGCGAAGTTCCGGCGCTGCACTCGCAGCCGCCACGATACAATTAGGCGCGCATTTTGAATAGCTGTCAGCACGGGGCTACAGCCATAGCCGCCTACGCCCTTGTAAGGGCGCGATTTTCAAGCTGAAGTCAGTTACGGCTATACAGCCATAGCCACATAGAGCGTGTAACCCAGAGAGATCCTATTGAGCTGAAGCAGCACTGCGTACTGCAGCTGCCACACTTATCAGGGCCATTGCATTCCCAGTGAGAGTGGTCAGTCTACAACAGACTGAACTGCAACATGAATTCAAATCCAGCATTTCCAGCATTCAAGCCAGATGAAGACAAGTGGGACTCGTACAGGAACCGCTTCAATCACTACATTGATGCCATCAGTCTGGCCGATGCTACAGAGAACAGAAAAAAGTCGTATTTCCTGAGTTACTGCGGGGCCACAGTATTCGATACCGCCACAGCGCTATTCGCCCCCAGAGAGTTGAAGAACGTTCCTTGGTCCGAGCTGTTGGAGACACTCTCCAATCATTACTCCCCAAAACCATCACAGATAGAGAGACGCTTCGCCTTTTGTATGAGGAAGCAAGCAGATGGGGAATCTGTCAATCAATATATGGCCACTTTGAGAACCGCAGCACTCCACTGCGAATTCAGAAATTACCTAGACGATATGCTCCTGGATCAACTCATCTGTGGAGTCAGAGATATAAAATTACAGAGGCGTTTGCTGGCCAGGAAAGACCTCAACCTCACTCAAGCAATCGAAGAAGCTTTGGCAGCAGAACTAGCAACTCAATCGGCCGCTGAAATTCAAGGTAGCGCAACCAAAGCCAACCCGGTCACTGTCCACTCCGAGGAAGTGGTAAGCGAAGAAGACTCCATCGAGCACTCAGAGGTCCATCGCCTCAAACCTTTCAAACAACCTCAGGTAGGAGCTAGACAAAAAAGCAGCAGCACACCTAAACACAACCTGTTATGCCTCTCCTGCGGGGGGTCCCATGCAAGAACAACTTGCAGGTTTAGGAACGCCACCTGCAACAATTGCAGCAAGAAGGGCCACATCGCCAGGGCCTGCCAGGCAATGCACACAGCGCCACAAAGGTCATCATCCTTTTACTCTCCTTCAGAGCCACCCAGGCAAGTAGAAAATTGTTATACGTGTTACCAGGCTAACCATACCTTTTTGACCCCTAATAAAATCACACTTTCTATCCATCTAGAAGGTAAACCCTGCCTTATGGAAGTCGACACCGGGTCAGCACTCTCGATCATCTCGTGGAGCACGCTCAAGAAAATACGACCTACCCTGTCCAGGAAGCAGCTCCAGAGAAGTCGCCTCACTTTGAGGGATTATCAAGGGAAGAATATTCCAGTACTCGGAACAGGCAAGTTCCTTGTTAGATTCAAATCCTTTAAAGGCCATCTGCCTTTAGTGGTGGTGGATGGTGCCCTCCCTAGCCTTTTGGGGTTGGATTGGTTCCCCTATCTCGGCCTTAGCTTAACGGGAGTACATGCTGTCTCACCTTCCGATATCGACACCCTATTTTCAGATTATGCTGATGTATTCAGCAATGAATTGGGCTGCTACACCGGTACGCCCATCTCTTTTTCAGTGGACCCGCAAGCTGTCCCCATCCGCTTGAAACCACGGAGAGTACCATTTGCTCTGCGTTCTAAGCTGGATGCTGAACTAGATAAATTGCTTAAGCAAGGGGTGATCGAGCCCACAGATTTTGCTAAATGGGAGACTCCAATTGTCACACCCCTTAAAAAAGATGGCAGTATAAGAATGTGTTCTGACTACAAGACCACAATCAACCGCTATCTACAGACTAGCGCATATCCAGTCCCAGTAATCCAACACTTACTACACACATTTGAACCGGGAACCATATTCGCCAAATTGGATATGTCACAGGCGTACCAGCAATTTCCTGTGGATAACCAAATGGCCGAATTGCAAACAATTGTCACCCACAGAGGGGCATTTCGATGCAAGCGCCTCCAATTTGGCGTTAGCGTCGCCCCAGGTATTTTCCAGTCATTAATGGAACGGATACTGCAAGGCCTCCCTGGCGTAGTTCCGTACTTTGATGACATCTTGGTTTCAGCCAGGGACAGACCCCAACTTTTCCTCAGAGTCAGAGCGGTATTGGATAGGTTTAGGCAGCATGGCCTCAAACTAAAAAGGGAAAAATGTGCCATCGCCACTAAGCAGGTGGACTTTCTTGGGTATAAAATAGACGCCTCAGGCATCCATCCGGTGGAGTCCAAGGTCAAAGCCATTCATGAGGCACCCACTCCTTCTTCCAAATCAGAATTACAAGCCTTCCTGGGTCTGCTAAATTTCTATGCGTCGTTCCTACCCCACAAGGCGTCAGTAGCCGAACCGTTGCATAGACTTCTAGACAAAAACACTCCATGGCATTGGGGACCCAAGGAGGAACACGCCTTTAAGGCAGTCAAAACGCTAATCACTTCAGACGCTGTCCTAATTCAATTCGACCAGCGCCTCCCACTAGTCTTAGCTGCAGATGCCTCACCTTTTGGAATTGGGGCTGTTTTAAGCCACAGACTCCCCAACGGCACCAAAGCTCCAATCGCATTCTTTTCTCGGACCCTGTCAACAACCGAGCGTAACTATAGTCAAATCGACAAGGAGGCCCTAGCCGCCGTTGCCGTGGTCAAAAAATTCCATGAATTTCTTTTTGGACACAATTTTGAACTTGTCACAGATCACAAACCTCTGTTGGGACTCCTCTCTGGAGAAAAACAAACACCGCAAGTCTTATCTCCCAGGATGACTAGGTGGACCTTATTCCTGGCGGCTTACTCATACAAACTGGTTCACCGCCCAGGAAAAAACCTTAGCCACACCGATGCTCTCAGCCGCTGCCCGTTGCCAGCACCCGTGGAGGACCCGGCCCCGGTCCATGCAATTTTCGATGCCAGTGAGTTTAACATCCCAGTCACCGCCGGTGACATAGCTCTCCACTCCAAGAAAGACAAACTTATCGCCCAGGTCCTGGACTGGGTACGGAGGGGGTGGCCGGGCAGTAATTTGTCAACTGATTTCTCACCGTTTAAAACCCACCAGCAGGAACTTTCCAGTTTACAGGGCTGCCTACTTTGGGGGACCAGAGTGGTCATTCCAAAACCGCTGCGTACGCCTGTCCTGAAAGCGTTACACGAGGGGCACCCCGGCATTGTCCGGATGAAAGCATTGGCTCGGAGTTATGTATGGTGGCCTGGCATGGATGACGAAATCGCGAAATGGGTAAGCTCATGCCGCCCCTGCCAAGAATCCAGGCCAGCACCACCGATTGCTACCCCAACCAAATGGGAGAGTGCCAACGCACCGTGGTCACGATTGCACATTGACCTGGCAGGTCCCTTCCACGGCAAGACTTTCTTAGTGGTCGTGGATTCATTCTCCAAATGGATAGATGTGGCCCTCCTACTCACCACTACCACCCGAGCAGTTGCCCAGGCTCTGACCCGCTTATTTGTTACACATGGTCTACCTGACACCATAGTTTCAGATAATGGCCCCCAATTTGCCTCAACAGAATTCAGCCGGTATGTCACCAACCTGGGCATCCGGCATATCCTAACGGCTCCCTTTCACCCTGCCAGCAATGGGTTGGCAGAGAGAGCCGTTAGGACAGCGAAAGAAGCATTGGCAAGATTCACTCAAGATGACTGGCACTCTAGGCTCTCTCGTTTTCTTTTAAGCCAACACTCGACCCCTTGTACTGTCACAAACAAATCCCCCGCTGAGTTACTAATGGGCAGACGTTTAAGAACAGTATTAGAAAGACTGCACCCCCACTACTGCCCCGACACACCAATTGGTTCTAACAGTAGAGTCAGGAGTTTTATGTTACAGGACCGAGTGTTCGCCAGAAACTACGCCGGCGATCCACTGTGGGTGCCCGGGAAGATCGTGGCCATCATCGGCCCAAGATCATACCGCATCCAGCTAGAGGATGGTCGTATATGGCGGAGGCATCTGGACCAGATAAGAAGTCGCCAGAGCGAACATGCCAATGCCGATCCAGGGACTCCGGTGACTATCCAATCGCCGCAACCGAATTCCAGCTGCGACCTCCAGAGTGACCAGTCATCACCAGCCGAGCCAAGAGAACGGACGGTAGACCGGGACCGTCCTACAGAGGCATCAGTCGCTCCCACCAGCGACACCCCCGTGTTGCGGGACAATGACAATTTAACAATCCAACCCGGGGGCTGTGACTTTTCCCATACACCAGACCGGGCCCCAGTTCGATCCGAGGGTCCAGCAGAGCCAGTTCCGGACTCCCAGAACTCCATGCCACCTTGTGTCTCGCCAGAACTGCGCCGGTCTGGACGCTCGCACAAACCACCCGATTATTTAAAGGACTACTCGTGTTCGTATCTGGGGGGAAGGAGTGTTATGTCCCCGGGACTAACACAAGTTCTCCATCAGGTCCGTCCATCCGGTGGGGGCGTTTGCAAACCCCATTGGCTGGCTCCCTTCGACAGCCGGCTATAAAAGCCGGCTGCTAGGTCGAGCCAGCCGCTGTTCGCTAGCTAGTCTGCTGTTAGCTGCAGACGCGACAGCCCCCTTTATTCCCCTTGAATAAAGCGTGTTACAGAATGCTCTGGTGTGGCCTCCCCTTTCTTCGGAACTTAACACTCTCCCTCACCTGGAAGCAGCCATTTGCTTGCCTGCCAGCTTTGGATTGCAACTTCCTGCTGGCTTCGTGATTCTCATTTAAGTCAATAGGAAAGCCCGCATTTATTCTGTTTCTTTGTTTAGGTAAGGAAATATCTCTGTAACAATGACCCAGTGGATCACAGATTGTCTAGTTTTTACTAAATTTCACTAACCAAATATTCAACACAATGTACATTTAATTAGTTTTGTACATGTTAATTGTTACATGGACATCACATGTTAGAAAGGATATTTGATCCCTTCAGTGGAAGAACTCCTAAATTGTGGGAGTATGCTTTGAAATCGTGAAAAACTTATATCTCAAAAGTAATCCCAACAACAGTATTTAATTCAAATTGGAAACCATTCCTACATTAGCATTCAATACATGGATTTGTATCACAGCCAAAATTTGGAATTCTCTCTGTATCAAATCTATATTTTAATTTTATAGGACTTCTAAGAATAGATTTTTAGTAGTGCGGACAGAATTTACTCCAGTTCATAATATCATTTCATGATTTATACAGTGCAGATCATGGTTCTTGATATATATGTTTCCTTGTAGTTCTAAAGAGATTTTCAAGTTTTTAAAATAATATAATATTTCAATTATTCACAATTAATGATATGCAGGAAAATTATAATCCCTATAACATTAATAAATCCCTTATTTACTCATTTGTACCCTAGTCTTTTATCACTTTCTTTTCGTCATTTTTCCTTTCCTGGTTTATACATACATACAAACACAAGCACACACACACACACACGCACACATACACACACACTAAAATGTCTAATATATACAAAAGTGCAATAAAATAAAATAATGCATATTGCTTTCTATTACAGATTATACAAATTTTATGCCTAAACAAATATGCTAGAATAATTTATGTGGTAATAATTTTGTGAAATTACTTTACAAGTTAAGACTTTAAGAGTTCTGCTCCATCTATAAAGTATGTCCTAATCTTTAGTTGATCTTGATTTGTTTTATTTTTTCTATAAACAAAGAGCCTAGTTATTAAAATGAATGTGAATTGAATTATATGAACACCAGCAAAGTTCATTTCACCAACCTAACATTTCAGAAAGTCTATTGGCCTTGATAAATTAATTTTGTTCCATGGAGAAGCATCATCCAGATCCAAGGACCCAAAACAGCCCAGGTAGCTGTATTTTAGCGTAGGTCCTAGATTCTTGGATTTTGCTGTCTTAGACTAAACTAATCTGCACAATTTAAAGGAAAAGCACCTGCAAACAAATTGAATGTTTCTAAGTGCAAATTGGATTTTCAATAGCTCTAGATTTAACGTGCCATTATAGTAGAACAAAATTATTTGAAGATCTCTACCTCTAGAAGACTAATTTATTTAAGTTTTCCACATTTATATTATTGTTTGCTTTTCTGTATATAAGTTGATAGGAGAGATATTAAGAGGGAGAGATAAGCATAAAAAGATCAGAGAGATAGGAAAGAATTAAACATGACTGCCTGGTTTTAGTGCTTTCTAAGGTTGAGATAAGCATTTGAATTTCTAGGGCCATAAAACTCAAGTTGAGCAGCCATGTTCTTTGAAAGGCTCATGAAATCACTTTAAAGCCTGTTGCCAGTTATTTGTCTGTGGGTGTATTCCCGTGCATGCACAAAAAACTAGGATAGCATTTATCTGCTCATATCAAAGTTCTGCAGCTCAGAATAGGCCTACTATTTGCTACCCAAAAAATTCAGAATATCCACCATGCGCTATGCCAGGGGTGTCAAACTGGTGGCCTGTGGGCCAGATGCATCACACACAGGCCATGCTCATCCCAGATCCATTAAGGGAAAAAAATATCCCGGTACATTAATGTGATGGCAATGTGACTTGGTGAGTTTGACACCTGGTACTACACTATTCAGTTTTTTGTTCATGTAAGCCTTACCCAAAAGGAGGGCATTCAGGAATTAACACATTAAATCTGTTGTTCTTTCCACCTTCGACATATGACAGATAGCTAGAGGAGAAGTTCCTTTGTCCTTGTCAACATTAAAATCTGGGTAAAGGTTTTGGAATTCACTTCAAAATAGTAGGTCTTGTTTTCTTAGGAATAGACTAATTAAGACTCACCTCCTAAGGCTGAGAGAGCCCTTTGAAAACATACTTTAGGAGACTTATTGGGGGTGGTAGTTGCCATGGTACCTGTCGTGATGTCAGTTGCAATAACTAATAAAAACAACAATAATGGTTCAAAGCAGTTTGGAATCCAATGTTCCATTTCTTCAGTGCCTCAGAGGGATGCTGTAACACAGAGACATTGTGGGAACTTAAAGTGATATATGGCTTCCACAACAACAGCTGAGTGCAAGGAGGAAGATCAGACAGGAAACAGTAAAACCAGGCACTGCCTGTCAACAATTTCCTGAGGACACCAAATTGTGTGTCATCAAATCGTGCCTTTTTGGAACATATCTTAGAATGGACATTCTTTGCGGGGGATTTTTTTTTAGGCCTTACATAATGAACTCCTGGACAGATCATGAAATTTCATAGATTCCACTGATTCTCAGAAATCTCATGAGTTTCAAATAGTCTCCTATAAGTTCAGAAAAATATTTAAAATTTGGGTGGGGAATGGGCATGCGAGTTGGGGTAGAATCACTGCTCCTATAGGCACCATGTTGCTAACCTCAGTTTTCTTGGGCAATGTACGAGGTTGAGTATTGAATGATTTCAGCTAGGATATTTATTGTCCCAATAATCTGGAAAAATGGAATAATTTCAAGAACTTCTTATTTTGCACATACAGCCTTCATACATTATTTTTAGCTAAATAGTTTAAAGTTAAACTATCCATATTTAGTGTGAAGAAGACAATGTTCAGGATACACTGGGCTAATATTCTGTGACATTTACAACTACTGGTGTCAAACAATGATCCTTTAATTCACATGTTGTTATGATAGATGTCAATCATTCCAGATTTTATAAGATCCTGTCATTTTATATGAATACTAGACTGGATCTGAACCTGGGTAGTCTTTTTTTTTCTCCACTGCATGCTTGAACTTTGTAAGTAAAATTTTCTAATATGCCAAAGTTGTTCCATATTTCAAAATGCATTTTATCTTTTTTCATTGTTTTCTTTTTTAATATAATTTCAGAAGTAGGTTTTCAAATCTGTACATTTGCTTTCTGGTTTCTGTTCAAAAATCAGACTCATCAAATGCTTTATTGAAGTTTTTGGGTTCCCTGTTTCTTTTTGAAGTCGGAACAATCTGAAGTTTCATTATCTGTTTCCAAGGCCTAAACATGCAAAGTTAAAATAGAATTATGATTTGCGTTCTGAGTGTATATCAGTATACACATGTAGTTCTGTTTAGAGAGTTATGGGCAACTATTTTGGTTTGCAATCTATCTCCCATAGATTAGTTCAGGTATGATGGGGTAAAACTGAATTTTAATAATGTTGTCATATCCTGAACAATATTTTTAACATTCACCAGAACTCCAACAGAGGAGTAGATATGCAATTTGTTCTGCAATTTGCAACTTCTACATTGCAACAACATATGGACTACACTTCTTGACCAGGGTAAAGCAATAAATGTAATTTACATTGACTTCTGCAAAGCATTTGACTCAGTGGTACATGACAAACTACTATTAAAATTAAATTCTTACAGCATTTCTGGATCCCTTCACAAGTGGATTACTGCCTTACTGTCAAACAGGCAACAAATAGTAAAAATAGGAAATGCCCTATCAGACCCTGTACCAGTTATCAGTGGTGTCTTTCACTATATCCAAAATGTCAGCTCACTAAGACCATAATTACTGACAAAGGCAGTATCTGTAGTGACTAATAGGAGATGACCAAATGATATGATCTGGCATATGGGAAATGTTAAAAAGCATGAATTGAAAAATAAAAGTAAAATAAAAGGGAAATTCTAAATGAAGATGGTTGACCTTATGAATTGGAGTTGATAAATACATGCATGGAAGCAACAGTACAAAATTAATTATAAATATATACATATCTCTGTGTATATATTTACACACACACGCACACACGCACACATACACACTATAAAAGTACGGTCCTCAATGTATTTCAGAAGATATGAAACAATGTCTTCAAGATTATTGTGAATACATATAAAAATAGAAATTCATAAGCTCATGGTAGTCATATGCTTTGCTCTAGTGAATAGTAATAATGAATCAGAAATTAATTGGGGAGGTGCAATGTTGGCAATTAATGTAATTCAGGATATGGAAGGAGAAAAACATTCTGTTAGATGCCACAACTAATAAAATAGAGTGAGATAGGAGGCTGCAGAAAAAAAAACCAAATAGGTTATTTGGAGGCCCAATAATAAACAATAGTGATTTCCATTTGATAAATATTTATTTAGAAAAAGTCAGGCTTGTCTTCAATACATAATTCCAACATAAATATATTCATGCATATACATGGCAAAATTAATATAAAACCAGAAGCATGATTGATGTTTTTTATGATTAAGAATTGGAATATAAAGAAATGAAAGGTGTTAAACATAGAATAGTCTATTTTTAATAAAACAATTTATTAAAAAGTTAAAAACAGCCAACAATACATATTCAAATAAATGAAAGAAAAAAAAAAGAAAGAAGAAAAGAAAGAAAAGAAAAGATTGAGAAGCAAGGAAAAAGAAAGAAAAAGAAAGAAGGAAAATTAAAAAACATTCTTATTTTACAGTTGCAAGATCTTTTTTTTTTTAATAGCCTTTGATTTATGTCATATATACACCTATATATCACTATCTCATTATTATCAGTTAAAACTTTTCTCTTATGCCTTATGATATATAATTTATCTATGATTAATCCAATTATACCAACAATTCCAACTATCATAATATTGTGAAGTATCTTTGTTTTTTAGTGCCAGAGTCAGTTTGTCCATTTCTGCGCATTTTGAAATTTTATCAATAATCGCTTCATCTGATGGAATTTGATGTTGTTTCCAGTATTGTGCAAAGGCTAATCTGGCCGCAGTTAATATATGTATTGTTATATATTTAGCTTTTTTGGAAATTTGTTTGTCAAAGATCCCTAGTAGGAAGGACTCTGGTTTATACTCGATCTGCTCTTTTGTAATTTCTTCCAACCAAGTTTGGATTTTCTTCCAATAATTTTGGGTTTCTGTGCATGTCCACCACATATGGAAAAAGGTTCCTTCTTTTTTCTTACATTTCCAACAATACGGACTCATGTTGGGGTGCATCTTCGCTAGCCTCGAAGGAGGGAGAGGCCATCTATAAAACATTTTATAAAGATTTTCCTTGTATGCTACCGATTTTGTGATCTTATTATTCCTGCCCCAAACTTTTTCCCATTCTGCTAGTGTAATACTACGTCCTACATTCCGACTCCACGCAATCATATTCCCTTTTACAATTTCTTCTTCTAATTCTGTTTCTAGTAAATAATTGTAAAATTTTGTTATGCTTTTTTTGTCCGGTCCTAATAAAATCTTATCTAATTGTTGAAGTTTGTTGTTAATTCCAAATTCTTTCTTATCTTGTTTGTACCGACTTTGAATCTGAAGATAAACCCATTGATCAATTTTTAGTCCCTGGTCCTGAATTTCCTGCCTCGATTTCAAATTTCCTTGTGGGTCCAATAAGTCTTTATATTTAATCATTTTAGTAATTTCCAAATTGTTTGGGTGAATCATCGCCTCCATTGTTGAAATCCATATTGGTATTTTTATGTAATGTTTTTTCCGTATTTTCTTCCAAATTGTTAGTAGCGCGTCTCTAATTAAATGTCTATGAAAATATTTTTGACTGGTTTTCCCTATATCCCATAAGAATGCGTGCCACCCCCTTTGTAAGTCGTGGCCTTCTAGAAATAATATTATTTTATTAGTTAACTTCACCCAGTCCTTCAACCAAACTAATGAGGTGGCCATATAATATAACTCCCAGTTTGGGACTGCTAACCCTCCTCTGCTCTTTGTATCTTGCATTGCTTTTACATTTATTCTGGGTTTTTTCCCTTTCCAAATAAATTTGAGGGTTGTTTTGTTGAGTTCTTCGAAGAACTTTTTGTGTAATTTAATTGGAATCGTTTGGAATAAATATAGAAATTTGGGGAGAATGTTCATTTTAATGGTGGCAATCCGGCCTAATAGTGAAATTTGAAGTTTACTCCATGATTCTAAATCTTTCTTTACCTGATGCAACAATTTGTCATAATTATTTTCTTTAAGTGACTTACAGTGTGGTGTTAGCCAAATTCCTAGATATTTCACTTTCTTTGTCACTTGTATTTCCATTGTTTCTTCTAATTCTACTTTCTGTTTTTCTGTTAAATTTTTGGTCATTAATTTAGTTTTTTTCTTGTTTATTTTAAGTCCTGCTACTGCTCCAAAGTTCTCCAGTTCTTTCATCAATTTTAGTCCCCTATCTATTGGTTCTTCAATAAAGAAGATCATGTCGTCCGCAAATGCTTGCAATTTAAATTCCTCTTTCTTAACCGTTAATCCCTTTATATCTGAATTTTGCCTAATTCGCGTTAATAATGTTTCTAATGATAATATGAAGAGCAGTGGGGAGAGTGGGCAGCCCTGTCTCACTCCTTTTTCTATCTTTATTGGGCGGGTGTGTTCCCCGTTTATTATTATATTAGCTTGTTGTGTGTCATAGATAGTTGTTATAATATTTTCAAATTTGGTACCCAGATTCAAATTATAAATTTTTTGAATTAAAAATTGCCAATTCAGATTATCAAAAGCTTTCTCTGCATCTAAAAACATGAGTGCTACTTGTCTCTCAGGGTGGGCTTCATAAAATTCTAGTACGTCTAATACTATTCTTAGATTATTCTTTATTTGCCTAGCTGGAAGGAATCCGTTTTGATCTTCATGTATATACAAGTTTAGCAGTCTTTTTAATCTGTTTGCTATAATAGAAGTAAATATTTTATAATCAGTATTTAGAAGTGAAATCGGCCTATAATTATAGTCTATAGTCTATTTTTAACTGTTAACCATGGTTCTTATGGAAAATGGATCATGAAAGAAACTGTATGATCCTATGATAGCTAATCTCCCAAGGAAAAAAAGGAAGGTGGACATAGGTAAGGTTAATGTGGAGGCTCTTTATAACAATGAATAATTATGTAGAAGCAAATAAATATGCTAACAAAAATATATGAAAAAGGGATGTTTAATGGACAATGAAATGAAAGAGGGTGTGGATAAGGATTATATACAGCCCATGGTCTATGCCTTATTTGAAGCCTAATTTAAGATAAAGAAAAACAGAAATTATAAAAAGGTAGTCCAAATAAAATAGGGGATCATGGTGTATCTTTCTTTGTGCTTGCTGGTAATATATTATATCTGATAATACCTTTTACAAATATACAGGTGAAACTCAAAAAATTAGACTATCATGCAAAATTTCATTTATTTCAGTAATGCATCTTAAAAGGTGAAACTAATATATAAGATAGACTCATTACATGCAAAGCAAGTTAATTCAAGCCATGATTTGTCATAATTGTGATGATACGGCTTACAGCTCATGAAACCCCAAATCCACAATCTCAGAAAATTAGAATATTGTGAAAAAGTTCAATATTCTAGGCTCAAAGTGTCCCACTCTAATCAGCTAATTAAGCCATAACACCTGTGAAGGGTTCCTGAGCCTTTAAATGGTCTCTCAGTCTGGTTCAGTAGGAAGTACAATAATGGGAAAGACGGCTGACCTGACAGTTGTGCAGAAAACCATCCCTCCAATCCTAATGGAGATAAAGAGGGAAAGCCTCAAAAGGTAATTGCAAAAGAAGTTGGATGTTCCCAAAGTGCTGTATCAAAGCACATTAATAGAAAGTTATGTGGAAGGGGAAAGTGTGGAAGAAAAATGTGCACAAGCAGCAAAGATGACCACCTGCAAAGGATTGTCAGGAAAAGGCCATTCAAAAGTGTTGGGGACTTTCACAAGGAGTGGACTGAGGCTGGAGTCAGTGCATCAAGAGCCACCACACACAGATGGATCCTGGATATGGGCTTCAAATGTCGTATTCCTCTTGTCAAGCCTCTCCTGAACAACAAACAACATCAGAAGCGTCTTACCTTGGCTAATGAAAAATTGAACTGGTCTGTTGTTCAGTGGTCCAAAGTCCTCTTTTCTGATGAGAGCAACTTTTGCATCTCATTTGGAAACCAAGGACCCAGAGTCTGGAGGAAGAATGGAGCGGCACACACTGAAAGATGTTTGAAGTCCAGTGTGAGCTTTCCACAATTTGTGTTGATTTGGAGAGCCATGTCATCTGCTGGTATTGGTCCACTGTGCTTCATTAAGTCCAGGGTCAACACAGCCATCTACCAGGAGATTTTGGAGCACTTCATGCTTCTTTCTGCAGATGAGCTTTATGGGGATGTTGATTTCATTTCCCAGCAGGATTTGGCACCTACCCACACTGCCAAAAGCACCAAAACCTGGTTCAATGACTGTGGGATTACTGTGCTTGATTGTCCAGCAAACTCGCCTGACCTGAACCCCATAGAGAATCTATGGGGCATTGCCAAGAGAAAGATGAGAGACATGAGACCGAAGAATGCAGAAGAGCTGAAGGCCGCTATTGAAGCATCCTGGTCTTCCATAACACTTCAGCAGTGCTACAGGCTGATAGCTTCCATGCCATGCTGCATTGAGGCAGTAATTGCTGCAAAAGGGGCTCAAACCAGGTACTGAGTACATATGCATGCTTATACTTTTCAAAGGTCCAATATTGTTCTATGTACAATCCTTGTTTTATGGATTGCATGTAATATTCTAATTTTCAGAGATTGTGGATTTGGGGTTTTCATGAGCTGTAAGCCATAATCACCTCAATTATGATAAATCACAGCTTGAACTATCTTGCTTTGCATGTAATGAGGCTATCTCATATATTAGTTTCACCTTTTAAGTTGCACTACTGAAATAAATGAACTTTTGCACGATATTCTAATTTTTTGAGTTTCACCTGTAGTCCTGCCCTAAAGACTTTAATTAGGTTTTTTTAGCCAGCTGGTCTCTAGGTATGCTGAAAGCACAGTTCCAACCAGAGTAATCATTGCAGTGCCAAATGCTTTGGAGACTGCTAAACCGCAAGAAGTTAATCTATATCTACCAAGAAGGAAGAAGACTGGTGTGAAAAGTGCTCTTAGGCAATCGTTACTCCACCAGAAATCTCTCTGTAAGCAACCTTCCAGGAACCTCATGCCACCCATATAGCTTGAAGACATTGTCCTGTTCTTCAGAAATGGAATTCTGAACCTTGTTTGGGCTGGGGGAGGAGAATTGCATCAATGTGTAAAAATGCAACTGCAACTAATCTCAGCAAAGGCCAAAAAATACATTGGTTCTACCACGTGCTACAATGTACTTTTAGAACCTGAAGCACTCTTCTGCTCTTCAATCATTAAAGATTCTTCAAATCTTTTAAAACAGTTGATAGATTCAAAACCTTTTCCTAGAGAATTATATTTGAATTCTCAATTCATGAATATAATATTTTTGAAGCAGTTTCTTATTTTCTTGTTAAAGATTTTTATCTGTCTTGTGGGGCTGACCATAGTGCTGAATCCTCACCTCAGTTTTTAGTTTGGTCAATTTTGCATCCATAGTTCCAGCACTGCTTTTTCTCTGAGTTTCACCAGCTCATTGGAAGATAACTTCTTGCCTTAGTGGATTGTAGAGACTTGATTTCTAAGGCCCTATTTGTATAACACAAGTCTGTTGGTACGATGAGAAAAATCTAACAGAGTTTACATATATTCTAGCACAGCTACACTTTTAGTAAGTTCTATCCAAAATAAAACCTTCTAGTTAATCAGATGGGAAGCCAATGGAAGTCAGATTAGTTGATATGAAGTACAAAACGTCTTCTGTCCTGGCAAACAAGCCTGCTTCAGGAGGGAAGTAAAGTTAACATTACAACACATATGAAAACACCTGCCCTCTGCAAAATTATACATTTTCTCTGTGCAGCTGTATAAACATACTGTTTCCAAAGAAATGACAAAACCTGAAATGACAGATTCTTTCAAAAAATTATCAGTGCGTGCTTTCCCTTCTCTTGCCAGTTTCCTACATGAGCAAAGCACCAGCCATTTATTGTTCTTCCCCCATGTACCACGATAATTAGTGTGAAATGTAATTAAAAGCTGATAAATTCACCAGGTGCTAGATAGTAATTTTCTCCCAGGCTGTATGCTAGCTCCTTTCCTCCTTGTTTGTGTCAAGGGATAATTTGCCTCTCCCGCACCCAACTTTTTTTCTTTTTACGTACCTACATATAGAATCATTGTTGTGATCAAACAGCCTGGCATCATCATTATGGCAGGATTCTATCGGGCCATTAAGGTGACAGTTTGCAATAAAATATCATGCCTCCAAGTAGTTGCATAGGAAAAGATACTTTTCCTAACCTATGCATTAGGAGACAAGCTGGAGTTATAAATCATCTTTCTTCTAAGTCCGTTTTAAAAGTCACCTATTCTATATTGATGCCAGTATAGATGGAATATGGAATTTATAACTTATACATGGAATAAATTGCATTAGAATACAAATAGGATTGGCTAATGTACATCAACAGTGCCATTTTACCTTTTCAGGTCTTAGTGCCTTTGAAATCACAACTGCTTAAAATATTGTCCGGTCACATACATAGTGTTTTTAGAAAGTTATATCTCCTATTGGTAGTATGATTAAATATTAACTCCAGAAACATTTTATTAGTGATGGTACAACATTAATAAGTTCGTTATGAGGTCTTTTGTACCAGATCAGACTTATTTTTCCTCTAATATTGTTGACTATTCCCCAACAGTGGGAATTCAAGATCACTTGCTTTTCTATCAATTTCTATCTAATCCGTCCATTTAAATGGAGATAGACTCTAGAACCTTATGCAAAGCACGTGCTCTGGCACTGAGCTATGGTCCATTCACTAATGAATATATCCATCTTGTAATGTTTTCATGAATTGCAAATTGAATGCAGTTTCTTCTAAAGTTGTTCTCCAGCTAATTAAAATAGATCCTGAACATGATTAGCCAGCGTTTAGGAGATCAAAACCGTTACCACTGCTTTGTAGGCACATGAGTGGAATTTCTTTAGATGAATTATTTAATTTCAGTGATACTCCAATTGATTTCAGAAAATTAAATGTCCCAAACAACTTAACAAAACTCATATTTATTAGTATTTTTTTCATGCAAATTATTGTTGCGTTCAAATTATTGTTGCGTATCTAAGCTTCTTGTTCACCTGTTCATAATTGCCAACTTTCTGTCTACCATGGAAACTATAATAAAGTGAAAAAATGATTAAATTAAATTGGATTTTAAAATACAAGCATGATAAAAGAAAATAAAACAAATGTCCCAAATACTATGCCTATATATCTTCATATTAAAAGCTGGCAGACAGCTTCCAGAATATCTATGATTGTTTTTTCAAGAGAGCCTGTTAAGGTAGTTCTTCAATACTGAAGTGGAATATTTACTATAATTACATGAAGGTGCTATCTCTTCAATCATATCTGATTCTTGGCACTCCACATTTTTCAATTTTGAACAGCTTCTTCAGGTGCTTTATGTCTGGTTGATGTTGGCTTTGTAGGCTTTGATGATGTCTACCTTTAGCATCATGACTTATAAAACAGAATTAACTGTTATTGGATTTTTGCATGTACTGTATATGTCCCAATATGGGTTCAGACCATTCTTCACCTAATTCTGCTTAATTTGAACATTTCCCTACCCCATGCCGAAGTCATATTTTAATGTAGATATATAAAACCACTTGAAATACTATCTTTGTGCTTTAAAAATATAATGAACTTAATCCAAATGATAATGTTCTGACCAAGGCTTCCTGAGACAGTAATTAAGCACACGCTTAGTCCTCTCTTTTTATTTCAACATTGGGAATTATGTTCATTCCCAGCCTGTAATGAGTCCCAAACAGTCTCTCGAGATAAGCACCCACCTTTATCTCCTTTGAATTGCGGCCAACAACTAAAGTGCCAAATTAACTGTAAAAAGCCAACCAGAGTACAAAGTCCACACAGAGCTTCAAGGTTTAATCCAAACAGAGAAAACAACCTTGCTTCCTGCAAAGGTTTCTATCCCTTTGTTCCTTCTTTATATCTTATGGGAGGGTCAATCACCTCCAAGCCTTACTCCAGAATTGCCCCTTTTGTCTTAACTGTTCTTGCCTTCTGGCAGCTCTGCGCACACACTCACTGGGAACAGGCTCCCCTTGTTCCTCTGCCTCTCTGCTATCAGATTCTGGAGGCTCCAGAGTCAGCACATAACTCCCAGATGACCCTGGCCCCATCTCTCTATCAGACTCAGGACCATCATCCAAATCCTCCCCAGACTCCCATACTGGCTCATGCTCTTCCCCACTATCTGACTCTGCTCCACAGGCTGCCGGCAGACCACAACAGATAAATAGATAGTAACTTTATCTATTTTGGCTCTTAAGAAAGCTTTCTGACTCTTCTCCACTTTTATTGTTGGGATGGTAAACAGGTTTACCATGGCAGCCAATTAGGTCTACATTATTCACATTCTTGAGAAATTATGGATTATGATAGGCAATGCTCATCACATTAGTTCATTTAATGTAGCTTTGGCAGTGGCATTGTTTGGCTTTATATCCAGTTTTACTGAAGCATTTAGTAACAGTTGTCTGCCTCATAGACTTCTTTCAAAAGCAAATTTCTACATATTAAGAGGGAAGGCAGACTCTGAACATTTTTATTCTTCCTATCCTGTGGTCCTGTGGATAAAGTTCCAATCTTCATTATATTGGTGCTTGTGGATTTGTGATTAAAAGATCTAATGTCCCTTGCTGTGGCCCAATCAGGCAAAGACAGTTAACAGAAACAATAACATGGTAATTATATTAATATACTATTAATATAGTGTATTACTATATCATAAAAAACATGAGATTGATGATCCTCAGTTTATTACTTAAAATGGAAGAAAGTTATGCACAAACAAGTTATAATTTTACTCATTTTCAGGGATACTCCTTAAGCTTCATAAAAGCATTTATTTAACTTGTTTAAAAAGAACAACTGGATTAATTATAATTAAATGTGCTTTCTTGTAGGCATGATGGTTTTGGATGTCCAGTGGAAGAGCTATGATTAATTTCCTACCATAGGGCTGGGATTTTAGGATATATGGATTTATCACAGCTTTTGTTTTATTTACATTCATTTTCCTTCATGTTCATTTTGTTGTAATTGGTTCATTAGCCTAACAATGGAAAATCCTGCCTTTCTAAGCCCTGATCAGACATTGGTGATCCTGCTTGTAGATTATGCTAAAATATCCTTAACAATCCATCTTTTTCCAATTTAAGTTCTTGTCTTGTCTTTCTTAAAAGTCTACCCAGCCAGCCTTGTGAAATACTCTGTTTCCCAATCATTGTGGCCTTGGCTAGATCATGTTCTGTCTTTGATTACTACCATAAAAAGAATCTTTCTGTTACTAGCATTCTCATCTATGGCCCTTTTGACATATCTCTCACTAGAATGTTTTCCCCAATATGTATGTTTTGTGTCTGCAGTGATTCTCATTAGAAAATCTTTTTTTTCTAATGTGCCCACTTTAAAGTAAGATTATCTATAAAATTAATAAACTATCACCATTGGCTGATCTGAACGTGAACAATACAGAATTCTAAATTTTACTATATTATCCTGAAAACAGGATAACAAAAAATAGTTTCATTTTTATGTAATATAACATTTGGAGAATATTTTAATGAGGTATTCCAAAGAAAGATTCTTGATAAACCAATGGCAAAAAAGGGAAAGGATCTGGGAATATATTTTTGGAAAGGGACAAAAATGAAGATGAGACTGAAACTTAAAAACAAAATTGTTTTAATTTATGAAAATCTAAAGTTTTCCAGGGAGAATTTGGACTACCCCCAAAAAAGAATAACACCCTTGTGTTTGTAGACCAAGCAGGAAAGAAAGAAGGGAAATTTTTTTGATGCCAAAGGGCTTTTGGGGACTTGGGGTTTTGTTTTTTTTAAGTACAAAACATTGCTATCTCAGATGAAAATTAATCCAATCAAATGGCAGGTTTATATTTCCCTATGTTTTGTGTAAGGGGTTGAGAAGATTAGAGCAAGTCAATCCTTTCCACTTGGCCTTAGCTCTTTCCAGACTGGGATTACTGGATTGTTTAAAGTGAAAACTACAGGTCGTTGTTGACGTACAACCACAATTGAGCCCAACCTTTTGGCTGCTAAGCAAGACAGTTGTTAAATGAATTTTGTTCCATTTTATTACTTTTCTTGCCACAGTTGTTAAGTGAATCACTGCAGTTGATAAGTTAGTAACACAGTTGTTTAGTGAATCTGGATTCCCCATTGATTTTGCTTATCAGAAGGCCACAAAAGGGGATTATGTGATTCTGGGACACTGCAGCCATTATATGAGTCAGTTGCCAAGCGTCTGAATTATGATCACATGACCATAGGGAGGCTGTAATGGTTCTAAGTGTGAAAAATGGTCAAAGTCACTTTTTTCAATGCTAGTGACTTCAAACAGTCACTAAATGAACTGTTGTAAACCAAGGGCTACCTGTACAGAAGGATGGTAGGCAAGATTATCCTTTTCAAAGTTAGAACCATATCTTGAATTGAGACAAATGAGCAGTTCTAGGATCCCAGGATGATAGAATGACATATTTTTTGTGAACCTCACTGTACCTACTTGAATCAAACTTTGATTAAGACCAGCAAATGTGTAATATTTTTCAGGAAATTTTGCACTCGTGAACTTTAAAAGTTGGCTGAGGAGCCTATACTGATATGATATTTCACATTTAAGGCAAGTCAACACTCTCTTACTCACAAGTAAGGCAGTCAAACATCCTCATCAGTTTGGGAGATATATTCTTGCATGAAAAAAAAAATGGTCAGAAAAACTCTGAAATGATTTAGATGGAATTTGCATAGAGAGTGGTACTGCATATTAAAAATACTCTATTTACATTACTGAAAGATTAATTAGCTCAAGTTAGATCAAGTTATTATAAAAAAATGTAATTGGGCAACAGCAGCATATGAAGAATATAAAATACAGGAAATGTCTCTGTATGTTACTTTATTTTACTTTAACTGCCCAAACCTAGACATTCGAAGTAGCCTTGTCATTCAGTCATTTAGTCATTCAGAATGGCATTTGTTAAAAAAATGCATGGAGGGCAGCTGCACCTGATAATGTCCAATTATGTTTGCTGCATATTTTCAGAGCCTCATCACCTTCTGATACAGGGACATTTATCACTAGAATTCAGCATTCATTAATGCTTCCTTTAAAGTCAAGGACTCAATAGAAAGGAACATTTTCCATAGCACTAAAAAGCCATTTAACTATGCATTAGACATAGAAATAGCATAATCAGACATTAAATTGGAGTTTAATTTAAAATATGTTCCTATTTTATCATGCTTTAAAGAAAGGGAGCAAAAATTGTTTTGCAGCCCATAGTGGGTAGGTCCATCTATTTGTCCTCTTTGCATTTCTGTGGTATTTGGGGGATTTTTAAGGAACACTATGGATGCATCAAGCCTTCACTTTGCTTAAGGCACCTATTTTACTTTTTTAAATTCTTGTAATGAATTTTAAAATGGGACTTGCTCCACTCACTTTTGGAGTGCAATGCTAACTAGAGATCCTCAAACAGAATCTGACAGACTTACTGGAATGGATCTCATAGTAACCTGGAGATTAGACTGGATGAGCATTAAGCTCACTTCTATGTTTAGGATTTTGTGATATTGTGTTATGCAAAGCCTGGTACAGTTGTCAGTCCTAAGAAGTTGAGCACTCCTGCCTTAAAGCGTATTTCTCAACATTAACAATTTTAAGATGCATGGACTTCAACTCCCAGAATTGCCCTTGGTGTTGAAGTCCACATATCTTAGAGTTGCCAATGTTGAGAAATCTACCCTGAAGCCTAAGAACATGCTACATGTCAGATTCCTATAGCTTTCTAGAAAAGGAAATTAGAAACCTCCAATCTGTCATCCGAAATGTGTTTTTTTTCCTAAAGGCAACTGGACTTGCTCGGTTTTTTTTCCTTTGAAAATGTTTCACTTTTCATCCAAGAAGCTTCTTGAGTTTTGATGGGGAATGGAAAGATTTATATTTGTTGCAGTCAGCTGGTCATTTGCACTCTGAGGGCAATTGAGGCCACTTGGAGGTTTATATGTATCTTCAGAATCACCTGAATCAGAGTTCAAACAGGAGTGGAATCTTCTTGGGACTTCTTGGATGATACATTTTCAGAGAAAGAACCAAGAAAGTCAAGTTGAAAGTCCTTTTGAAAAAAGCACCTTTGGGACAACCTTGACCTAAATGGTTAAGAATCTCCTTAGACCAGGGGTGTCAAACTGATGTCGTCATGGCGGCATCATGTGACATATCGAGACTTTTTTCCCTTTGCTAAACTGGGTGGGGGGTGGGGCCAGCACATGACACATCTGGCCCATGGACTGCGAGTTTGATACTCCTGTCTTAGACATTTTTCCAATTTGTCATGACTAAATTGATGATTGATGACTGAACTCAATTGATCTAGAATATTAGTTTTTCAGAATATTTAATTTCTTATTGCAGCTCTGTATTAGATAAGAAATTCCCATTTTGTATAGTAAATGAAAACTAAATCTGAGAAATAGTAAAGATTTACTCAAATATTCATATGAAAACTGTGATCAGATAACGATCTATTGGTTTTCCAGATCGTTTTCCATCTGTAAAATAGGGATACTTGTGAACTGTTATCTAAAAGTTGAACCACAGCAACATACATTTCAAAAGGTAATCTAACACACCATTATTTATATGATGTTCTAAAGTTATAAACGATATTCTTCATTAGTGTAAAACTGAGGAGAGAGAAAAGGAAGTATATTTCTCCAAAACAATTATTGGAACATTTAGGAGAAGCTGAGAGCTAGATCCAGCCAAAAGAAAAATGGAAGCTGGAACAAATCTCCATAGCAGAGTTTGAAACCCAGCAAATAGGGCTTTATAATAGATATAATGATAAAGCTGAGTGTTCCGGACTAGCAGGCTCATAGCCTGCAAATCTGATTGGCCCGCTGATAACCGATTGTGATTGGTCGCCATAGACTGATGCGAATTGGCCAGTAAACGGGCTGCCGCGATTGGCCCTGCCAAGAGCGGCAAACTCAAATCGCCTTCATTGGCTGCCTAGCCACAGCCAGCCCTATATAAGGGGCTGCTGCGGCTGGGGTTAGTTGCTCAGATCTGAAGTCACAAATAAAGAGCTGTTGTTGCTATCTGAGTCTTGCCTCCGTTCTTGAACCGTCCTCCCAGATCTAACACTGAGAGTCTGGTAAGAGCTGCACTAATGGATATTAAATGATTTGTGATCCTGTCACTTGCAAACACAGCTGTAAATAGAGGAAAAACAGTACAAAGAGAAAGGAAAGAGTTGATATGATTTAGTGGAGTCTAATGAAAAATGGGCTAAACGTTCCTTCCTGGGCTGGGGCATTTAAAGCAAAAGAAGGGCAGAATTCATTCACATCTTTGATGTACTCCTTGCATTTAATCTCATTTAGCTCATCAATTAAGTGTTAAAACACAGTCCCCTACCCCCTTGGATTCTTTGCAGATTGAATAGTTTAATATACAGTTAGCAACTCCATGACCTCTCAGCTATTGCATCAAAAGCAGTGAGGCGGAAAGTTAATAAACAGAGCCTGTCTTCATTGCCCCCACCTGGGTATTGCTCTTCTATTCTCCTTCCTGATACCATCCTTCAGCCTTCTTTGTGGCTTTACTGTTAGATCTGGGAGGATAGGTTCAATGACGGAGACAAGACTCAGAGAGCAACAACAGCTCTTTATTAGTGACTTCAGATCTGAGCGAAATATCCCAGCCGCAGCAGCCTCTTATATAGGGCTGGCTGTGGCTAGGCAGCCAATGACGGTGATTTGAGTTTGCCGCACTTGGCTGGGCCAATCGCGGCAGCCCATTTACTAGCCAATCGGATCAGTCTGAGGTGACCAATCACGATCCGCTATCAGCGGGCCAATCAGAGTTGCAGGCTTTCGAGCCTGCTAGTCTGGAACATTTACCATTTCATGTCTTTTTTTCTCCACCATCCTTTCTTTACATTTCTTACATTCTTCCAATTTACATTTCCTCCTAAGTTTTATTTTTAGTGTACAGTCATTGTATTACAGTATTATTTTCATCATCATTTATCCCTACTGTTCCAGTATGTTGCTTCAAATGTGCCTGTGAATACGTTTCTTGGTGCCTACCAATGGCCAGTTAACTATTTCTTTCTCTGACACCCTAAAAAAAGAGAACAAACCCACCCTTCATCACAGTGTGCACCAATTTATTTGCTTTGCAAACTAAGAATAAAATGGAAACAGATTTGCTGCATAGGCTGCATAGGGCAAGCTTCCAGAATCATAGATACTTCCAGAGATGATTTGGTCCCAATAAGCTGCATCAATACTTCTGGAAAAAAATTTTAAAAAGTAGACATCTACAAATCAGTGCTTATCCTACATACATACAAAATGGTCAAAAGTACAACATATAGTAAGAAGTATCGTATGGCAGTCCTAGCTAAAAGCTCTCAACATATTTCTTTGGTTTATTTATATTTTAAGTCAACTAGTGATTAACTATTCACGTAATCACTATTAGTTTTGTTTTATTCATTTTTGCTACTCTTTCATTTACAAAATATAGCCATAACATTACTTTATAGTCCTAAAGTTAGTGATAAGCTCCATTCGTATCATTAGATTTAAAAATTAAAGTTTCACAGCTTTGTGTTTCCAACTTTCCCTATACTTTATCTAGTAAAGTATAAAATAACAGATTAGACATTGACATTAATTTGCTATTTTATATCTTTAATTCTAATATGTCATTTTATGTACCATGTGTATGGTACCAATGAATTTCTAATATTATGAAATGTATATAACATCACAAAAATAAATTTAAAATCTCTTTATTTCTAACGGATTGTTTTGTTTTATCTCATTCTGCTTAATTGCTTATATTGGATCATATTATAGTCTTAATTACTTAAATACAAATATCAAATAGAGTTCTTGCAATTAGCTTTTAGTGTTATAAAGATTTACAATTCTGTAATAATCCACATAATTATATTATTCTAATTCCTGGAAAGGCGGCCTTATTTTATACTGCTCTACAGTATTTGACTGAACCATTCCTGCCAGACTGGACTACTTAAAAGAAACACACAAAGAGAGAAAAAGAAAGATCCTTTTAAGGGCAAATAGCTCTATTTGCCCTGCCAGACTGGACTACTTAAAAGAAACATACAAAGAGAGAAAAAGAAAGATCCTTTTAAGGGCAAATAGCTCTATTGACAGACTTTAGCCATTATAGTTAAATTGGATGTATGGAGACAAAGAAGTAAAAAGATAAAGAGTGAAAGACTCAAAACTAGGTTAATCAACATTCACAGCATTATTAATCTTCCTATATGGGAAGCTACAGTGGGATAACAAGAGCACAAAGGAGCTCTTACCAACAGACAATCTTGGCAAAATGATGTTTTTCATGAAAGGTTGGAAATGATTAAACAGCTGAACAACAAAATCCTGGTGCAAGTACAGTTCTTTAGGATGAGAAAGGAGAAAAGAATCCATCTACTGTACCTCCACAAGGGATGTGAGGGCTCAGCAGTTAAAGATGCTGAACTTGTCAGCTGAAAAGAGTAATTCTCTGGTTCAAGAATCAAGTGCCAAATAACGGTGAGCTCCTGTTACTTGCCCTGGCTTTTCCTCAACTAGCAGTTCAAAAGCATGCAACTGAGGGTAGATAAATAGGCATGACTTTGGTGGGAAAGTAACAGTAACCGTGTGCCTCGGTGTATAGTCATGTTGGCCACATGGCCATAGAAATGTGATAGAACAATGCTGGATCCCCCAGCTAATAAACAAAGATGAACACCACTTCCTAAAGTCAGACATGACTGGACAGGGTAAATCTTTACCTTTACTGTACCTCCATACCTGGGCAAATTCCATCCTAACCCTTCCTTTGAAAGTAGCTCTTGTAACTTTAGACCAAGGATACCTTATCCCACTTATGACTGTATGACTGTAACCTTGTTGCTTGTATCCTAACAATTTTTATTGACTGTTTCCTAGTATGATTTGATTGCTTATTTTACCCTATGACTATTATGAAGTGTTGCACCTTACGATTCTTGACGAATGTATCTTGTCATTTATGTACACTGAGAGCATTTGCACCAAGACAAATTCCTTGTGTGTCCAATCACCCTTGGCCAATAAAGAATTCTATTCTATTCTATTCTATTCTATTCTATTCTATTCTATTCTATTCTATTCTGTTCTATTCTGTTCTATTCTATTCTATTCTATTCTATTCTAAGATCTTCCTAAACTATCATCTCCTAATCCTATAGCATGACAAAACTGCATAGAAATTTCTGCCAATCAACTAAGAGAAGGAGAGGGAGGTGGGAAAATTCTGACTGGTGTATTATGGGAGTCCATACTTGTTAAAATTGCTGTGGTTGAAAAACAGATGTCTGTACAAATTTATTTTGCTCAAGTGTAAATTGTCTTTTCCTTTCCAAGGCTTCAAGGTTGATCCTTTTACAGCAGGTCTATCCCCATCTTTTTATTCTATTTATACCAATTGTTTGCTACAGAGAGTTATAGGTGAATTCACTGATAATAATGATTGTTAATAACAGGCTGCACAAGCTGTTAATTAGGAGTTATGCACTGAAGGCAAAATTAATTATGGACCCTGCTTTAGTACGTTGGATAATAGGCCATTGGATCCAGATTGCTTTAGGCATGACCATGACCCACTTTATTTCAGCTCTGAAGCAGTTTCTTGCTTAAGAAAATCAGAGGCTTTTTTAAGGTCTCTGCTGGCCTATAGAGGTAGGATATAGAGAAGTAGCCTGTCAATATTTTTTTTTAAATAATTCTAACAGTATGTCAGACAAACTTGTCAGAGTGGTATGACATTCTCAGTCTCAGTTGGAGGTGTGTCCCATTGTCAGAGAGAAAAATAATAAAACCACAGGTAGCTGTTACTGAAATAAGTGATAAGGGAAACTAGGCCTCCAGCTCCAAAGAAAGGCCTCATACAGCTTGCCTCATTGTGGCCTTCCTTGGACACCATGATCAAAGAATTTGTCTCCGGCAGCAGGTATGGACGGCTGAGGTCTCGGAGAATGAGGACTCAGATGAGGGGCCTGCGTGTGAGGCAGGGATGGGGCCAGGACCATCAGGGAGTAGAATACTGCCTTCAGAGATTGTGGAGGCTGGCAGCAGTGATGAAGAGGTTCCTGAGGAACCTGTGCCAGTGCATGTGTGTGCAGGGCTGCTTGAAGAAAAGAGCAGCTGCAGCAGCATGGGCAACTCGGGAGTAAGGCTGCAAGGTAATGGCCCCTCCCTTAAGAAATAAAAGCCATCTGAGAAATCAGAGTTCTTTGCAGGAAGCTTTGTGGACGTTCAAGCTTTGTGGAAGTTCAGAATATCTTGGTTGGTTGGTGTTTGGAGATTCTTTGTGTTTGAAATATTTCTTAGTAACTTTATCTACTGTCCTTGGCAAACTTGCACCAGCTTGGCAAGGCTCGTTCTTATCAGAGATAATTAATTTGAAACAGCCTTTTAAAGAATCATTAAAAGGGTTTTCTGTTACCTCTGTTTTGTGTTTGTTTCCTTGGAGCAAGGTTTGAGTCAGAACAGAATTTCAGCTAGGGAGAATCAAGGAAAAGAGACTTCTCTGTTGTGCCCTCTCCAGAACATCTTGCCTCCTGAGGGGAGATCCACTAATCACCCTTCTTGTCTTCCAGAAGAGCCTTAAAACCAAGCCTCTCCCATTGACGCTTGGGGCCTCAATGGGAGCACATTAAGCTAGAAGTCGTTGACTGAGCAATAGAGAAAAAATCACCACCGTACTATCCATGTTTTTGGTTTTAACCTTTTGTTTAATAGTGGCTCATCTTAATTTTAATACTTTTAATGTTTTTATGTTAAAGCCTTTATACCATTTTAAATGACTCAGAATCACTCAGGACAGTGAGATGGACACCATATAAATTTAATAAATTGCATACTGTCTGAGATGAAAAAGGCACAAAAACACACAGAAAGAATCAGTAAATAGAATTAGTTTGTGTCATCCTAAATGCTTCTGGTCTCCAATCCAGGTTTCCAGGAAGAAGCTTGAGAAATGGGGGTTAACCTGCATTTATCAGATAAATAGGGAGATTGAGGGGCTGAACAATAAGATTTTTTTGCCATGAAACTTTGAAGATTTTTTTTTGTCCGTACGGAATTGGCTGAAATAATTAGGGCATGGTTAGACCTTCTAAGACAATGAATTCAGTCATTTTTTTAAAAAAAAATGCAAAGTTGTGCCAAGGACTTAGATTAGTCCCCAAGAATCAGACACCCCTCAATAATATTTCCTTTAGGAAGTCATGTGCAGTGGCAGCTTCTAGCAAATGACTGCAGAACTTTCTTTTGATAATTTGCCTGAGGAAAATATCTAGTTGGTCCTGAAGAAGGAGAGATATGACAAGAAAAGTGGCAAGAAAATGGAGACCAAAAAAAAGAGGCAAGAAAGAGAAATAAGCATAGGGTCAGGCAGAGGGGATGACAGGTGGGAAGGGTGGGAGAGGAGATAATTTTGAAGACATAAATTAAATAAGTGGAAGCTATGGAAGTGGAGGAAAAGGGATGTCATTGTTGCTGGAGAGAGGAACTGAATGGTGATGGTGGTCTTAATGCATCTTGCAGCACTTTGCTTGGAAGTTTGCTCCTCAGCCTGAAAGCAAATGGGCTGTGCAAGAGCAATATTAACAGTTAACAAGAAGCCCAGTGTCTTCCCAATATTCTCTCTCCTCATTAAATATACTGCCGCCTATTGATTGGTTGTTTAACAACAGTTGCGATTGGTCCACCTGACGGCGGGAAGTTTAAAAAGATGTCATTGGCCGCGAGCTACGAGCAGCTGCTATAAAAGAGGCTGCTGCGGCTCCGGTTTAGTTGAAGTTACTGAGAGTTAATAAAGAGCTGAATTCAACTCTGGTCTCGAGTCTGATCTTTTCCCGCGACAGAACACTGGCGATGAAGGTGGAATGCTAAGAAAAAGAGATCAGTAAGCACGTGGCAATGAGAACCAAGCAACCAACAAGATAGCCGGTAACAGCTCGCCACCCGCACCGTTCCACCCAGCTGAAGAGGACTGGGAGTCGTACATCGACAGATTCCTCATGTTCCTTGAGAGCAACAAACTGCAAGGAATAACCGACCAAAGGAAGAGAGCCATATTCCTAATGCACTGTGGCCCCACAATTTTCAAAATGGCCAAGGCATTGGCCAAACCTCACGATGTTAAGCAGATGGCGTGGCCAGATTTGAACCAGATGGTGAGAGCCCATTATGCGCCGGTTGTCTCCAACCTTATCCGGAGACACGAATTTTATAAACAAGATCAATGAGAAGTCGAGAGCATCGGGGATTTCGTAGCGGCCCTAAGGGACATTGGAGGAGCGTGCGAATTTCTCAACATGGACAAAGCCATGAGAGACCGTGTAGTCCTCGGATTGAGAGATACTACCTACAAAGCCGACTGCTGAACCGACCCAACATCACCATGAATGAGGCTATCGCTGAAGCCACCGCAGCTAAAGCAGCAAAGAAATCAGCAGCTACTCAAGAAACGCAGAGCAGTCCAAACCAAGCCCGAGACAAGAAAGCAGAGGGTACTCAGAAGCACACCACCGCAACCACCCACCATGAAGACATCAATTCCTTGCCTGACACCAATGATGAGGACGAAGAAATACATAGGCTCCAGTCAGAATGGAATTGGAGAGGAAAGAGGGAAAGGAAACCTGAGTTCCAGTGTGCCGGATCCGGAGGAGACCACCCACGTTCTGAGTGCCGTTTCTTGGACGCCATTTGCAGATACTGCGAAAAACAGGGGCACATTGCAAGAGTCTGCTGAAACAAAAAGTGCTATAGTCCCAAAAGACGAGGCAGCACCCCACCCCACCCCAGAAACAGACAGAAACAGACCTGGAGTTGCTGGAGCCAGGAAAACAGAAGTAAGCGAATCAGCGAAAAAGAGGAAACACACCAAACAATCATCTTTGGAAATGCCAGTGCAACTGATGCAAGAAAGGTTCACATAAACGTTAAGATAGAAAGACAGCCATGTGAGATGGAAGTAGACTCCGGCTCATATCTGTCAATGGTATCATGGAACACCATAAAGAACTTGTTACCAGATATACAAAGAAAAGAACTCGAAAAACAAAGCCTGACGTTGAAAGACTACCAGGGAAACAGGATCCCAGTAGCTGGACTTGGACATTTCAAGGTAAATTTCAAAAGGCATACTGAGGTCCTCCCATTGATGATTGTCGACCGGGATCGCCCTAGCCTGCTTGGACTGGAATGGTTCTCACCCCTAGGGATCGAAGTGACAGGAATCAACAGCATCACCGAGACGGACTGGGAGGAGAGCCTGATGAAGGAGTTCCAGGATGTATTCGACGGGACGCTAGGCAAGTACCGTGGGACCCCTATATCATTTAGTCTGAACCCAAATATATCCCCCATCAGGCTAAAGGCCAGACGCATTCCCTTCGCCTTAAAACCAAAAATCGATGAGCAATTGAACAAACTCATCGCACAAGGGGTATTAGAGCCCATCGACCATGCAAGATGGGAAACCCCCATTGTGATTCCCATGAAACCAGATGGGTCCGTGCGCATCTGTGGAGACTATAAGGCCACCCTCAACCACGTGTTGCAACAAAGCGCATACCCCATTCCAGTAGTCCAGCACCTTTTACATTCATTGGGGGGAGGAAAAGTTTTTGCAAAGCTTGATCTCACGCAAGCATATCAACAATTGCCGGTCGACCCCGAGATGGCAGAGACACAGACTATTGTAACGCATAGGGGGGCATTCAAATGCAACAGACTGCAATTTGGTGTCAGCGTAGCCCCAGGTGTTTTCCAAAGCTTGATGGAGACCTTCTGCAAGGACACAAGGGGGTGGTCCCTTATTTTGATGATGTATTGGTATCCGCCGGAAACAAAAAGCAATTAAAAGACCGGCTGAAGGAAGATTTAGAGAAGCAGGACTCAAAGTCAAAAAAGAAAAATGCCAACTAGCCACAAAGCAGGTCGAGTTCCTGGGATACCTCATAGATGAAGAAGGGATCCACCTCACCAAAAAAAAGAGCTATCAAAGAAGCACCCAGACCCAAAAATAAAACAGACTTACAGGCATTTTTGGGACGCATTAACTTTTACAATGTCTTTTTGCCGCAGAAGGCAACAATAGCGGAGCCACTGCACAGATTACTCGATAAGAAAGCTGCCTGGGCCTGAGGCCAATGAAAAGAAGCCTCATTCCAGGGAGTTAAAGACTTATTGACGTCCGAATCTGTGCTAATCCAATACAGCGACACCTTGCCACTGACGGTCACCTGCGACGCATCACCATTTGGTGTCAGTGCCATACTCAGCCACACACTACCCAATGGCAAAGAGGCACCAATCACCTTTTACTCCAAAACACTGTCAAAAGCTGAAAGAAACTACAGCCAACTGGATACAGAAGCCCTAGCCGCTATAATGGGGGTCAAACGATTCCACGAATACCTTTATGGTAGGACATTTTCCTTAATTACTGACCACAAGCCACTGCTGGGAATCTTCACGGGGAACAAGGCCACCCCCAACATCCTGTCACCAAGGATGACACGGTGGTCAGAATTCCTTGCTGCCTACCATTACAAGCTCATCCACTGACCAGGGAAAGCCATAACCCATGCCGATGTGCTGAGCCGCTCACCCCTACCAGACCAAGAGGGGAGGGGTGTTGTATATAGACATTGCATGCTCGTAATACTGCATTCTGATTGGACTACCACTGCCGCCTATCGTTTGATTGTTTAACAACAGTTGCAATTGGTCCGCCTGATGGCAGGAAGTTTAAAAAGATGTCATTGGTCACAAGCCGCGAGCAGCAGCTATAAAAGAGGCTGCTGTGGCTCCAGTTTAGTTGAAGTTACTGAGAGTTAATAAAGAGCTGAATTCAACTCCGGTCTCGAGTCTGATCTTTTCCCGCGACAGAACACATCCCATTTCAGTTCAGGCTACTTCATGAAATCCTGATAATACACTCTGGTGCCTCAGTTTTGTTGTTGCTGTTCTGGATCTGGAATATATTTAAAGCAAATGGTTCCTTTTAATTTGAATGAGATGGAGGACTCAGTGAAAGTTCTACATGCCCTATACAGTAATGTTCATAATTTTATTCTAAATCCATTCCACTCTAACTTCTTTTTTGAACAATAGCTACCTATTTCCCAGATTAATCAAATGGGAACTAAATTATTGAGAACTCTCCCCCTTTTCTTCAGGAAATTTGTTTCCATTTATGTTAAAGCCAGATGGATCCATCATAGCACAATGAAGCCCAATCATCAGAAGAAAGATCAAAGAGTAGGATGTCACAGCAAATCTTTGGGTTTTCTATGGAAAATATATAGGCTGATCAGCAGTAGAAAGAGGATGTTAGTCTGAGACAAGTCTGGCTGAACAAGACAATGTGTATGTTTGCAATTATGCTTATCAGTCACCATATGCCTCTGGCATCTATTAATGGCATCATAGTGGATGGATCCCTGCCTATTTCCTATTTGCAATTAGTTCTAATGCTTGCAAATTGTGTCAGTAAAAACAACATACGTAGCCTTCAATAGGCTGCATCAAAGCTGCTCCCATTGCTCATTGCTTCACTTTGGCAACTGTGGGCTGAATGGAGGCACTAAGCTCTGCATCTCATTGCTTTTCTGCTCCCTTGAGCCATTCATTTCCCATCACTATGCATGGGACATGGATTTAGTATTGGACTCATTGCCTGCTAAATAAATATCAAGTAGCTGTGAAGCACATAGTATTGTAGTAATAGAGGTGGCATTTTTACCAAGCTAGTTAAGGGCTGGTGATATTTACAACGCAAGCAAAGTTATCAAATAACCACATTTATTCAGTATAAATGGAATTTTTGGTTGTCATTCATATGTCTCACTCATTTGCAAATATGGCATTTTCTCCATCTATAAAGCCAGGGTAGAGACTAGACGTTTGGCCATGTTCCTCAAACTGCATACCTTTGCAGCAAATGCATTTAACTGAACTTGTCATGAATTGTTTTTCTGTTCCCCCTTTCTTTTCCCTACTGTTTGCCTCTGCCCATCCCTTTATGCTACAGCCTTTCCAGGGAGCAGATAAAACCCAGCAATTATGCAGAGTGTTAAGAGAGAGTATTAAACCATGAGAGATTTCTGCTGAGGATGTCGCTGCTTGGCAAACAGAAATACAAAAACAGTCTATGAAATTCAGCAAATTGCCTTATGGATAAAGGCATCCATTTACAATGCACTTGGAGCCCTTAGAAATTGTCTGAGGAGAAATCAGTTTATTTTTTTTTCTCTTCTTACTTTAAAAAAATTTGAAAACCAAATGAAAGGGTTTTAAAATTGCTTTTAAAAAAGAATTCATCCTTTACTTCTGGAAGATGCCAGCAGTGCTTCCTAAATCAATTCCACTGTCAGATTATTTACTTATTTATTTGGGGGGTTTTAGTTTGTTTTCACCAGTGTGCCTCATTCAGTTCTGCTTCACATGCAATACTTGCTAAAGCGTAATGTGGCTTGTTTATTTTGGCTTAAGATGCCATGTGAATTTATCCCAAAAAAGAAACAATGGCTTATATGCCAAATAAGAATTCATTGAATGACTTTTGTACATCATGTTAATCAAAGCATAAGTAAAAGCAAACAACACCACATTTTTTCACACCTTCCAACAAATCTCTACAGTGGCCTTCCTTCCTGTTCTTTTCTGTACACAGATAATCTGCAAGGCCACTGAGCAAAATATTATACACAACTTAATGATATTTCCCTTACCACATGCTCATTTAAAGCATTAAAATGTACAAGAGACTTTATTTTTCATATCTTTTAAAATTTCCTTTTACAAAATCAGCATCCTGGGAATGTATTTTTTTTTTACAAGAACCTATATATGTTCTTCAATTTGAGAAATATGAATATTTTTTGATATACTTCTTGATTTATCCTGCAACACCAAATAGGTAGATATTCCACTTTGCCTATTCATGGAGCAGGACAAGACATTATTGAGAGTGTGTGTTATTAACAGTAGTTTATTTCTCTGGTATAGGTAAATAAAAGGTTAACCAGCTATTTTCTTTTAAGAAGAGCTGCCAAAAAACTGAGAGGTCAAAGGCAGTGAACAAATGGAAAATATAAATCAAAGAAAAGGAAATAACCAGTATATAAAAGTAAAAAGGTAACCTGGTAACCTTTGTGAAAAATTAAATTATCATTTAGGAATTAAGCCCAGAATTATATTAAAAGAAGCAACTTACTCTCTGTCCTATACTCTCTGTTCAAACAATTTAAACTGTTAATTGTTCATAATCAATTGAAGCAAGGTGCATCTTTTCTTGGACTCACATGGTGGTCTCCAAATCCCAGGGATATATGCACTTAAGGAGATGCCAACAGAGTGCAACGTGATGCTTTGGAATGGACATAGTCTCCTAACAGCTACTTAGCACTAACACATATTGTCCTAAGATTGCCCAGATACTGTGTGAGCACTGGAAAAACTGAAACTTCTTCATGGAGGTACCAACTATAGTTAGCTCAGGCCTTCCCCAAAGCACCTTGTCGGTTTTGGATCTGAGGTGAGCATCCAATATAAAAATGCTTCTCCTTTTAAAATATGCTGTTAGAGAGGAAAATAATAAGAAAGAAATTATATAATTTAATATAAAATCAAATATTAATATAAGAACTCAATTTCTCATTTTTGGAGTGATTGTTAGTGTTTGGGGATAAACCCCCTAGCAGAGTGTGCAGCAGCAGT
>NW_020769502.1:565080-587159 GCF_900518735.1 Pseudonaja textilis
ACATATTTATTCAACCCAAACCAGTTGGAGTATTCATATACCCAACAGTGATGACAAATAATTTTTTACATTTATTTATTTAGCTCCAAAAGAATTGTATAAGTAATTGTGATACTGTTAAGCCAATAAGCTCAGTTTCACCACAGAAGTCACTGAAATTTCATAGTGAACCATTCAGAATCTTTTTCAGTACTATCTGATTGATAGGCTATCAAAGCAACCACTGAAACGGTTTTAAAAAATGAAGCTTCTTGCAAATTGCCTTTAGAAAATCTCCACAGAATTAGTGGGAAAAGAAGTTGAGCGAACAATTTTCTTGGTTTTTCCAGGAGACTAAGAAACAATTCTCTGCCCATTTCTGAACAGCAAATGTCTCAGTTAGCAATGATAGTAAGTATTGCTGAAGGAGGAAAAAATGAAAAGATTTCCCTTGTAAGGTCTTTTCTTGGCATTTAATGAAACTTGAGAAGGTTGAAAGAACCAACAGCTGGCCAATGGCTAGATAACTGTATTGTGGAAGACAGAATGATCTTACTCATCCATCTTTTGACTACCTCATCACTAGATAAAAATAAGAATAGCATATTTCTATTTCCCCTGAAATAATTTCTGAAGCAAATATTCTTTTTGAATAAATTGAGAATTTCAAGGGAAAAACATTGCTTTCAGCATTTTCTGGCTGAAAGCATTTTAAAAGGAAGAATTGAAAGAAAGTTGTGACTAGAAACTGATGAGTGTCTATATTCATGGGTAATATATCTCTCAATGTGAAGTATTAAGGAGGGGGAAAGGACATTGAGACTCTTCTTGTAGGCTTCCTTAACATTTTTGGTGGTTAGATATAGAATGCTGGGAAAGGCAATCTGCTGTCTGATTCAGCAAGGGTTGTCTTATGTTTTTGGTTTTGGAAGCAGGCAAGCAAAGGTCTCTAACATTTTAATATCTCTAGTCTACAAAAACCAAGAAATTTCTGAAAAAAACAATTCAGTTTGGACATTTTCTGGTTGCTTTATTTTTTTGATGGGAAGTTATTGTCTA
Organism: Pseudonaja textilis; assembly: GCF_900518735.1. The sequence continues at coordinate 566,119 of NW_020769502.1, forward strand.
CATCTAATATAATTATTCAAGAAACTAATTATAAATTTCAGAAAAATGTTGTCAATATTGAGATGTGTGTCCAGATTTTGTCTTTATTTCTTCCTCCCTTCCTTCCCCATCTCTTTTTATGCCCCCCCGCTTTTTTTAAAATGCATTGAGAATTTAAAAGAAATCTCACTTGTAAAGTAAGGCAGAAGTTTCTACTGGAACTTGAATGAGGAATGATAACTTGGAAGATATAAAATGCACCATTTCTGTTCAACGCTGAAGCCTTGGTTCTGAGGTCCAATCTTTAACTTGGGTTCAGCTAAACAGGACTTAGCCGCTCTATATCTGAGTGATTATTTTTGTTACAGTATTTAATATATTATCCTATATCTAGGCTGAAATTCAATTTCATTCTTGCTTCTGTTCATATACTTCCTTCTCTTATCTTACTAGCATTTTATGAAGTTTTCTTTCAGAAGTGAGCTCCAACCAGTAGCATTGATCTTGTGTGTAATTGAATTGTCTCTGGATAATATTTGGGTTTTTTTTTAGAGCACAATCTTTTTATTTGAGTTTGATTTTTCTTGTTTATAAACCCTGCAGAGGAATTTATTTATTTATTTACACAAATGATGGCATTTTGTTTATTTCGTTTCCACGAAGGCATATTTAAAGCAACAGGATCAACTGGAAAGCTACTTATGAACCAGGGTGGTGCAGTGGTTAAAATGCAGTATTGCAGGCTAATTCTGCTGACTGCAGCAGTTCGATCCTAATCAGCTCAAGGTTGACTCAACCCTCCATCCTTCTGAAGTTGGTAAAACGAGTACCCAGGTTACTGACAGCAATATGCTAACGCTATAAACTGCTTGGAGAAGACTGTAAAGCACTATGAAATGGTATATAAGCCTAAGTGCTATTGCTATTGCTACTCAAACAACTTCCAAAAGAACACCGAATTTAACCGGTTGTGCTGAGAAGCTGAGAATGTGCAAGGAGATCAGCAACAACTTATTTGACATCAAATAGTAACAAAAATGTTCTTTCTCATCTATATCAGATATTTATAATTCCTGATATGGATTAATTGATATAGACATCATATCATATTCATGTCATCTCAATATAGGCCTCATGGGAACTTATGTAGCATTTGCTGCTGGAGAATTTCTAGATAATAAATGTTGGCCGTGCATAACATCAGAGCCATGCCATTCTATTTCCAGAATGTTTTCCTCCTCGCAGAATTAAGCCAGTTTTCTTTTAGCTTTGTTGCAGAAGAGTTCAATGGACAAAACTTTATTTTTTTAGTCTGATGCTAGAACTCACAGAGATTGTCGGGGTGGGGGAAAAGTGGCTGGCTCTTAACAACTGGAGATATGGTGCTGTTGAGAAAAGTTAAGTTTGGATTAAGTCACTTTCCACCTGAAATCCTGATAAGAGATAGGCTACATCTTATAAAAGCAGTGAAAGATGTGTTTCATCAGTTTTATCAAGAAAATGTTGATCCTGAACAAAAGAGATAGCAGGCAAAGTAGTCTGACTGGACTATTTGACTGGAAATCAGCCTTGAAGGGCTACAACATAATCCAGAGGAATAAACTCAACAGAAAGGGAGGGAGAGTTACAACGTTTACAAAGAAAGAAAATATTTTCACAGAAATACATAAATTAGAGCAGTGGTCACCAACCGGTGGACCGGGGACCACTGGTGGTCCATGAGAAAATTTTGGTGGTCCGCAGAGACATGTCACCCCCAAAGCACACCCAAAGCAATTAATCCAGGCTGCTTCTGTTTTTTATTCAGAGACCTTTGGGAAAATCCAAAAAAAGTCTGCAGGAAAATCCCCCACCCCATTTTCCTAGTGATCGATCATTCTTTATTTGGGATTGCAGGATAACCCCCGCTCTCTCCCCCTGAGAACAGAGCTGAAAAGCAGGTTAGGAATGTGACTGCCTTGGAGGGGTGGAGGTATGTGAGGGACCTCTCTGTGTGTGGGATGTGTGTGTGTGAGAGAGAGAGAGAACATCACCACCAGCCCTCTGAGATTGGATCAGACTTCTCTCTCTCTCTCCCACCAACGTCAACAAACCACCGTCACTCAAAATTCATATTAGTGGTCCGCAGGATTTAAAATTATGAGTTCGGTGGTCCCTGAGGTCCAAAAGGTTGGCAACCCCTTAATTAGAGCATGCAAATTCAGTTTAGAATTTGGATAAGAATAAAAGGGGAGAAAAGGAGTGGTGATCTCTTTATAGGAGTTTCTTACAAAAGTTTAAACATGTGAAAAATATGGATGAGGTTTTTTGATGTCCAGATTTTTTTAAAAGATGACATTGGAGATTTCAACTACCCTGTCATTAGTTGAAGAAGTAAATGTCCCTTTAAAAAAATGAAGCAACAGCAACTCAGCAAATTACAAATGGGGCAGCTCAAAACTATGCTAGGCAGGGACTTTGATTAGATTATGAAACAGCACAACTACCCCATGAAATAATAAGTTTATTTCACTGTATTTATTCAAATAGAGGCTGAATAGATATCTGACCAAAATTATTTAGAAGATGCTACACTGAGCAAGGAGTTGGATTAAATGACTTCCAAGGTCCCTTTCATCTCGTTGGTTTTAGGATTTATACAATTATGAATACATATATATTAGGAAAATATATGCATCTATAATCTCATAGAGAAAAGTTTAGAGAACACTACAGTATTCTGGGGAGCCCTCCAAAAAAAGCTTGGAAAAATGTGTTCACAGGAAAAAATAGTATGCACTAAAGGATACACATAACATGTGTATAAATATTTGTACATACTTTGCAATATTATTTATAAACATCAATGTCAAAGAAAAGTCTTGTTTTAAAGATAGCGGGGATGTCTACAGCAATGGCTGGTGTCAAAAAAACAGGTGCAACCAGGTAATCAAAGCACTGAGCCTTTTTAATATGTCTCATATGCATTGCATATATTTGAAAATTGGTGGAGCTTGATCACCCATCATTCTTGCTCTTTTGACCTCAGGGGCAGTAGCTTTGGATGCCTCTGAAAGGCAACAAGTATGACAAATATCAATGTGTTCCATCTGAATGATTCATAGGAATTCACAAATTATTGGCTTTGATTATTCCACCCAGTTTTCAAGCTAGTTCCATTTTATTTGGTAGAATCTCCTGACAGAGCTGTTCAGCTGCTTTAAGACATGTTTTTCTCTCTATCTCAGCTATGTAGGAAGAGTAGCTTCCCAATTTTAGGCAGAAGTTTTCTCATTACTAATGACCTAATTCAGTAATATAGTGATTACAGATTACAGATAATCAGAGTTGGAAGGGACCTTGTAGGTCATCTAGTCCAATCCCCCCGCCCAAGTGGGAGACCATACACCATTTCTGACAAATGGTGGTCCAATCTCTTCTTGAAAGTCTCAACTGATGGCGCTCCCACAACTACCAAGGGCAAGCTGTTCCATTGGTTGATTGTTCTCACTGCCAGAAAGTTTCTCCTTGTTTCCAGGTTAAATCTCTCCTTGTTCAGTTTCCATCCATTATTTCTTGTTGTCCTATAGGAGCTTTAGAAAATAACTTGACCCCTTCCTCCCTGTGGCAGCCCCTCAAATATTGGAAGACTGCTATCATGTCTCCCCTGGTTCTTCTCTTTACTAGACTAGCCAAGCCCAGTTCCTGCAACCGTTCCTTGTATGTTTTAGCCTCCAGTCCCCTAATCATCCTGGTTGCTTTTCTCTGTACTTTTTCTAGAGTCTCAACATTTATAATGTGGTGAACAAAACTGGATGCAGAACTCTAGGTGTGGTCTTACTAAGGCTTTATAGAGTGGTATTAGTACTTCCCTTGATCTTGACTGTATCCCTCTGTTAATACAACTTAGGGTTGCATTAGCTTTTTTGGCTGCTGCTGCACACTGCTTGCTCATATTTAGCTGGTTGCCCACTAAGACTCCAAGATCCCTCTCACAGTTACTGCAATTGAGCCTGGTTTCACCCAGTCTATATGTGTACTTTTGGTTTTTCTTGCCTAAGTGTAGGACTTTACTTTTCTCTATATTGAATTTCATTTTATTAGATATGGCCCAGTGTTCTAGTCTGTCAATATCCATCTGGATCTTGAGCCTATCTTCTTGGGTGTTAGCTATTCCTGCCAGCTTAGTATCATCTGCAAATTTGGTAAGTTCCCCTTCTATTCCGTCATCTAAGTCATTAATGAAGATATTGAAGAGTACTGGGCCTAAGATGGAACCTTGTGGCACCCCACTGCTTACTTCCCTCCATGTAGACTTAGACCCATTAAGGACTACTCGTTGAGTACGGTTTGCCAGCCAGTTGCAAATCCATCTAGTGGTGGTGCTATCTATTCCACTTTTTTCTAGCTTACTAAGAAGTAGGTTGTGGTCTATTTTATCGAATGCCTTGCTGAAATCTAAATATATTATGTCCACAGTATTTAACTGGTCTACTAATTTACTCACTGTGTTGAAGAATGAAATAAGATTGGTTTGGCATGATCTGTTTTTAACAAACCCGTGCTGACTGCTAGTTATTACTTTACTTGTTTCTAGATGTTGGCACATCTGTTTTTTTATTATCTTTTCCAGTATCTTCCCGGGTATTGATGTTAGGCTGATTGGGCTATAGTTTCCTGGGTCTGTTTTTTTTTTTTTTTTTGCTTTTTTGAAGATGGGAACCACATCAGCTCTTTTCCAGTCCTCTGGTAGTTCCCTGGTGCTCCAGGATTTTTGAAAGATATGGTGCAGTGGTTCTGAGATGACTTCTGCCAGCTCCTTTAAAACTCTGGGATGTAATCCATCAGGCCCCAGTGATCTGTTTTCATCAAGATCAAACAGGTATTCTCTTACTATTTTTTTTTTTTGCTTATTTTAACTTTTATTTCTGGTCTGTCTTTTACAGTTATGTTTTTGGTGGATTGAGCTATAGTTTCTTTTTGTGTGAAGACAGATGCAAAGAATGAGTTAAGCAGTTCTGCTTTTTCTCTGTTGCCTATTACTTCCTTGCCATATTCTCTCTTTAGTGGATCGATTGTTTCCTTGATTTTTTTTCTTGTTATTTATATGTTGGAAGAAACTTTTTTTATTATCTTTGACTTTTGTTGTAAGTCTTTGTTCGTTCTGAGACTTTGCTATCCTGACTTCGTCTTTTCGGCTATCTGCTGATATTCTGCCTTAGTTGTATGTCCTTCTTTCCATTTTTTGTACTTGTCCTTTTTTTCTTTCAATTTGCCAGAGAGATATTTGTGTAGCCATGCTGATTTCTTCTTGGATTTCCTGTTTTTCTTTCTCACTGGTATTGTGCTGGTCTGGGCTTCTATGATCATACTTTTTAGAGTTTCCCAAGATTCTTGAATTGTTTTCCCCTTTAGGATTTTCATCCATGGAATCTTTCCCAAGTTCTCTCTGAGTTTATTGAAATCAACTCTTTTAAAATCCAAGACTCTGGTGACATGATGTTCTGTTGCTTGTGTTTGTGTTATGTTGAATTCTAGTATGACATGGTCACTCTCACCCAAGGTTCGTGCAGTTTCAACTCTCTCTATCACTTCTTCTCTGTTTGTAAGAATTAAGTCCAGTATGGATGTCCCTCTTGTTTCACCCTCTACCTTTTGGACAACAAAGTTGTCAGCTAGGTTGGTTAGGAACTTATTTGATTTCTCACTTGGTGCAAAATTAGTTTTCCAATTGATATTAGGATAATTGAATTCTCCCATTACTATTGTTGTGTGTTTTCTGCATATGTTTGTTAGCTGGCTGGCAAAAAGGACATCTATTTTTTCTGCTTGATTGGGTGGCCTATAATATACGCCTATGGCCATGTCATTCTTTTTTTCTTTTATATTGACCCATATGCATTCTAGGTGGTTTTCATCTTTGGTTTCATGCATTTCTGTAGCAATATAGTGGTCCTTTACATACAGTGCAACTCCACCTCCTCTTTTATGGGGTCTGTTTTTTTGAATAGTTTGTAACCTTCTACCAGCATATTCCAGTCGTGGGTTTCATCCCACCAAGTTTCTGTTATTCCAATTATATCATATTTACCTTCATGTATTCGTAATTTGAGTTCACCCTGCTTGTTCCCCAGACTTTGTGCATTTGTATATAGGCACTTGAGATCTTTATGTCTGACACTGTGTTTACTGTCTACATAACCTGTGTTGTGCCTGCCTGTCCCTACTTTCTTGCCACCTGTTTGATTAGTGCACATGGTATGGCACTCACTATTAAATGCTTGGTTTTGGTTGGCATCAAGGTTGATAATCTTACCTGCACAAACATCTATTTTGCATGCACTGGTATCCTTATTAGTTTTAAGTTGCTGGGGACAGAGATGTTCTGAATCCATTAATTCTCTGTCCCCGCTGTTCAGTTTAAATGTTTATCCAGGAAATTTGTGAATTTAATGCTAAGTATCTCGGTCCCTTTCTTTGATGGATGCAAACCATCTCTTTTGTATAGTTTTTCATTGGACCAGCTGCAGACATCATGACTAATAAAACCAAAGCCTTCCCTTTTACACCACTCCTTTAGCCACACATTAAACTCTGCTACATGCTGCCCTTACCCTTTTTGTTCCTTGCATACTGGTAGAACTTCTGAAAAGATAAGCCTACATTCCATATTATTAAGTTCATACCCCAAGCTCTGGAAGTCTTTCTGAACAGAAAGCACATCCTTCTGGGACAGCTCATTTGTACCAAGATGTATAATAGCATCAACATCACATCCCTTGCTAGCATTCTTGACTATCTTAAGAATACACTTCTTGTCTCTGCTGGCAGTAGCACCTGGTAGACACCTGACCTCTTTCAAAACCTCAGTATTCTTTCCTAAATTTACATCCCTTACAATTAAGTCCCCAAAAGAAGGTGGCTTCTCTTTTTGGATGCCTTGCTCTTCTTGTGTGACTGGTGCGTAATATCTGATTCACACTTCCTCCTTTCCAAAGTAAGTTCTTCTTCTAGGACCATGATCCCTGGCTTACTTAAATTTATCATTATCACAACTACCTTGACCTGTCACTTTAGCGTCCCTATTAAGGTCAACAAGGGCATTGTATCTGTTATGCTGGGACACAGTGATGCTACCGATTGAATTGCAGATGTGATCCACTTTGACCCCATACTGATCTGTTTTATTTTTGATCTGTCTTTTTCTTTCCAATTCTGCTTCTATATACCTGTGTGAAGGGATGTCTCAATAAAGACTTGTAGTAATATTATTAATATGATCCATTTTAGAATAGATTACATAACTTGGTGACCTAGCAAGACATTAGCATTCCAAAGTGCAGATTGTTTTAATTCTCCTTCCCTTTTAAGTGGTGAAAGGCTGCATAGGTTTTCATCTGAAAGGTATGCATAAGTAAAGGAGGCTGCTTAAATAGAATGTGCTTTGATCCATCAGCCATCAGCAGCTTAACTCTGAAATAGAGAAACCTGAGAGGTGTGAAAAAGGAGGATTTTGTAACTGTTAGTATTTCTTGGAATAATTTAGCTCACTGGCAGCAGCTTTCAACAGGACTAAATAAAGTTAAGAAGAAAAAGAAAAAATGAAAAAAGAAAGGGAAGAAGCAATATAAGCCAGTTAGAGAGGATCAGTTGTGAATTGAATAATTCATTCCAGACAGAAAGGACTATTAGACATGTCAGTCTTATCTTGATTTTATTTATGGACAGGAACTTTTGACAAGGAAATTGCCAGTAAACTGTTTTCATATTATTTTTTTGCCCCACTGCCAGAAAAATAATCAGAGAACAGATTTTCTTCAGCCGTTCAAAGGGATAAGAATGTTTGATGGATTTCTGGGTTGAACATGACCTCTAGTGAACTTTTATTCAAGCTCAAGATGAGCAGGTTCTTTCAAGGAAATAAACATCTGTCCATTACATGGGAAAACAACATGGTCAAGAACAAAACAATATATAGGAACAGCTCACCTGTTCCTTGCTTTCAATTGAAACTTGACAGAATTAAAACTATAGATTAAGAAAGAAATATTAGTGCAATCTATACTACTATGGCAGAGTAACATAGGAAAGCAAAATGGAACACTGAATATAGAAAAACACAATTCCCCAAAATGTCAGTGAATAAGATTTCCAAGATTTGGGACTAGAGAAGAAGAGACCCTAAGGCCTGTGGTGAGGCCCTAGTTTTTTCCAACTTTATCCACTGGAGAATATGAATGATTGAAAATATTTAAAAATTTCAGCATAATTTATGCAAAATTCAACATTTTTGAAAACTAGTCCGTACTTAAACTGTAATGGCCAGACTAGGCAAAGTTTAAATCTGTGAATCTGACATAATTTTTGATATCAAGAGACCATTCCAAAGCATTCTGGAAGCACTGTGCATTCTTTATCTAGGAAAAAAAATGAAATAGAAGTCAAAACATAGAATACAAATTATACTGCCTGGTGAGAAAGTAGTTATAAACAAAGTGATGGTTCATAAAGAATGTTGGTGAAGGTTGCAGGTTAAGTTTTGCTATGGTAAATGCTAGTTAAAACTGCCTGAATGAGTGTGCAGTTGCTACATGCCTTGAGATGCTGAACTTCGGGTTGCAGCTTCTCACCAAAAGGGAAACAGCTTCACTTCTTGAAATGACTAAGTTGAATATAGGTCCACTAAGTTGAATGTAGGGCAGGGCTGGATGTGTTACACACTGGCCATGGCCATGCCTGGTTTAGCAAAGGGGGGAAAAGTGGCTATATGTCACATGACGGTGCTGTGACGATGCAAGTTTGACACCCCTATTCTAGCTCATATCTGATTAGGTTCCAAACCCTTTTCTCCTGGTTTGTTCATCAATCTTGTTCTTTGGAATTATCCATTTCTGGCTTGATATTTTATTCTGCCTGTTGATTAATTTTTTCGGTTCTGGCCTAATTCTCAGTCCTCATTATAGGTTGGCTTCACTAATTCTTATTTCACATATATGGCTATTCCTAGACAGTTACCTGTGATTTAGCTGTGAAATCATTACAAGGAGACTGGAGGCACCATAGGAACCATTAGTTTAATATTGTCAATAATCAGCTTTCAAGTGGCTACCACTGCCCAGCATGTTGAAGTTTATGCTCCTGCCACCTGATAGCAACATTACAGTGAATAGAGATTTATATTCTGTTTAACAATACGTAAAGCAAGAGAGGGTAAATGGCAATGGTTATGCAGTATAATCACTACTCTGAAGGTATATTGGTTGCCATTGTGCTTCCAAGTGCAATTCAAGGTGCTGGTTGAATGTCCTTCATGGCTTAGAACCAGATTCATTAGTTGTAAGCCATGAAGTGGACCATCTTTCTCCACTTGTCTCTACCAAACCAGTCCACTAAGACAGGATACACATGCTTTGGGTCCCATCATCTCAGGAGCTCAGATTGGTGAGGCCTAGAAGATCTACATTTTCTGCAGTAGAACAGGTAGAACATTTCCTCTCCAGAGGTCAGGATGGTTCCTCATCTCTTTATCTTATGAATCAGATTAGGCCAGGCTAGCAGATTTATTGTTATAAGAAAAACCAGAGAAGAAATCAGTACAAGTGGAAACATAATGAATTATTGTCTGCTTGCTGCCTTGCATTTGGCCTGTTTTCCATTGAAGGAAGTGGCTAAAACTTTTTTTTTAATATCATAAACAAAAAGGTCCCAGAAAGGAAGGAGAGAATACTCTGAAACAAATGAGCCTGGGCAGTTCAATTTAGCTGACAATAAGGCTGCAACTGTGCACATTTATTTTTCAAATGTGAAAATCGAATGCCTTAGTGCCTTCCATGTGAAATATGATATACTTGAGGCCATATGGATGAGAAGCAGCAAAGTCAAACCTAGCCAAATCTTTTATACAAGTCTAAGGAGTGTAAGAAGAAATGAGCGTGGATGTAATTCAAGTAAAGGAAGACAAAACAAATGAACTTTTGAAAATTGGAACAAATGGAAGAAGGCTTTTTTCCCCTGCACAGGCCAAGGTTGAATTCAACATCCCATGTCTTTTCTGCTGCAGAATGCCCACCATGGGCTCTGCATAAGGCCAAGGCCCAGATTCCTGTAGACAACTCCAGACACTGGTGGTCTACACCAATTTCCAGGGACTGAACCCAAGTTCTTCTAAACACTGTCACAGTTAGAAGCAGAGAGACTCCTTCAGTAGTCATGGAGTACAGTGCAGGGAAATTATTTGAACCTGCTGTTGTTATTTCTTAAATGACCACCTTCTAGCTTGGAAATAGCATATGAATAATAAGAAACACAGGCTTATAATATCAGTTTTGTTTGTAAAGAAAAAAGAATAAATTGAAATGGCTCTTTATGAGCTAAAGGAACTATATTCTGATTTGCATAAGAAGCATGAACTGTATTGTGTTTACAGCAAAATAAAATTTTTCTAAAGCAAGGCTATCAGGTTACAAGTGGAAGAATGATTCAACTCAGTGGTGGGATTCAAATTTTTTTACTACCAGTTCTGTGGGCGTGGCTTGGTGGGCATGACAGGGGAAGGATACTGTGAAATCTCCAGTCAGAGGTGGTATTTTCTGGTTCTGCGAACTACTCAAAATTTCCGCTACTGGTTTTCCAGAACTGGTCAGAACCTGCTGAATACCACCTCTGACTCAGCTGTGAGCCATCAAGAAAGAGAAAGGAAAAGAATTGAGGGTCAATCATGTTTCTGGCAAGTGCGGTGTCATTCACATAGGAGTGTTATAATGTTATAATCAATCCAATAAATTTGTGACTAGGAAAAAATGATCTTTCACTATCCCAGAGTCCTCTAGACAGCAGTTTCAACAAACCGGAGAGTAACTTGGCAACTCTGATCTTACAGAGGGATTGGGGTCTGTCAATGACACAAATTCACAATGGATAACAGATAACAGATAATCAGAGTTGGAAGGGACCTTGTAGGTCATCTAGTCCAACCCCCCACCCAAGCAGGAGACCCTACACCATTTCTGACAAATGGCAGTCCAATCTCTCATTGAAAGTCTCAAGTGATGGTGCTCCCTCAACTTCCAAGGGCAAGCTGTTCCATTGGTTGATTGTTCTCAATGTCAGAAAGTTTCTCCTTATTTCCAGGTTAAATCTCTCCTTGTTCAGTTTCCATCCATTATTCGTTGTCTGGCCTACATAAGCACCATTAGATTCAATCCCAATAAGCAACCCATATATGATTTTGTGGTTTCTTTTTCTATACAACATCAAGTAGTAGTATGATAAAGACTTCACATCTGTGAAATATGCCCTTCTACTTTTCAGCTATTTTTGTATCATGTTTACAAATGTCACATGTGGAGTTTAATCAAGGGCAGTACTTCAAGGGCATAAAGAAAATTGTGACTCTGATTTTTCTAACCTTCAATTCATTCCTTAAGTTTGTTCTCTTTTTATTTAATCTTTAAAAATTCATAGTAAATCTGGATATTAATATGTATTTATGATTATGAAATATTATGAAATTAATATGTATTTTACACTAGTTTGCTTCTAATATGAACACATATTCATTTTTCCAATATGCATACTTACAAGTGAATTTTTCTAATTTCAATTTTTTTTGCAGAGGAAAATTTACACCTTAAAAATGTACAAAATTAAAAAAATATGATATTCAGAAAAGTACAGATAATGGCAAATAATTGTATTCTAACTTGATGTAGATTAGACTAATTAGAAAACACAGATTGCAATATGAATTGAACAGTTTTATTTCCTATCCTTACCAATATAATGATGTATGTGTTTTCAGCAGTAAGAATGCCAATTCAGATTTATATCTCTGTTGCCAAAATTCAAGAGTCTTCTCTAGAAAGATCCTGTTGCTTCTGTCTGCAACTTGGTATTTGGATCTTCACTCTGCCAAGATATATAATATTTGAATTGTGAATATTGTGAATTGTGCTAGCTGAATCTCCAACTTCACTTAAAAGTATCAACTGTATCAACTGAATGTAACATGAAATGCTTGCCATGCACTTGTTTCTGAGAACCTATACTGCAGTTCAGTCTAAATAATTTGTTTTTATAAATACCTAGCATTTCTTTAATTTAAATTTCATGCTATATTTAAACTATGATTGTCAACTAAATAGGTGTTATTGGGCCTTAATCCTTCTAGTATAAGAAACTATCAAAGTTGACAGTCCAGCTATATTGAACATTGATTTTCACCATCATGTGCTTATACATTTAATAATAAGCAAATGAAATGTGTGTGTTAATAAACTGTTGACTACAGAGGATGGAAAATTTAAATTTTAAAGAACAAGAGTTCCTAGTCATATGCCAAATCATTAGAAGGCATCTAATGATATGGTGGGGACCAAAGCACAATTGTATCTATTCATGGAAAGTAAAAAATAAAATCCACCTAGAAATGTGTTTGGTGCTCAGGGTACCTATTCAACCTGTGCAGATTCAGGAAAGAAATATATGTAAGTAATAGAAAATATAAAATTAAATTGTAGAAAAAAAGAAATTAAAAGATCCATATATTCTTTAGTATAAGAGTGTTATAAATTCATTGTACACCCCTTCTTTAGATTAGCAGCATGAAACTGTAAATGAAATTTAACTGAAAGCACTCAATTGTGGCTTTATTACTTTTGCTATTGTCTTGAAGTCCTCTGTTCCAAAATAGTGAAAGGTTTTGAGAAATCCATGCACTCTTCAATGAATCAATATCTTTAAGAGATCAAGGAAACTAAAAGGAGAGTGTCTCTTTCTTTATTTGTGAATATTTCATTTAATTTAAATATCATTTCCTTGGAGAAATGTTGGCAGCACTTGAAATAAGAAATGTTAATTAATGAAGGAGGCACTTAATTTAGGCTTAATAGGGTAATCCTTTGCTGTGTTACATAAATGCTAATTGAATTCTAAGAATATATTACTGTAGAATTAACTGCTATGAGACGGAGGCACTTTTTTATGGCATTGTTTTTAATGGCTGTAGTAGTCATCTTTTGTTGGACACAGCCAGAAGGATACTGTTCATAGTATTGCGAAATAAAAAGCACAGAAAATGAGTTAGCTATTTCTAGGGTGAAACATTTAACTAATTAAAGACCTTCCAAATGATTTTTTAAAAGCTCCTGATTAATGGGGTGCTTTGTGGAAAAAATCCCCTTCTCTTTCTCCATTCTAATATATATACATACATACATACATACATACATACATACATACATACATACATACATATATATATATATATATATATATATATATTAATTAGAAGGAGAAAACTGCAAATTTCAGTGCTCTCCCTCCCCCCTCCCAAGTTGCTAATATTCTTCTCTTACATATGGAAATGCTGTTTTGTATATGTAAACAAAGACTTTAATAGTAAGCATGAGCAAAAGATGGAATGTTGAACAAATCATGAATAGGATTTAAGATCAAAGGCACAATCATGTTCTTCTGCTTGAAGCTTTGGTTCTAACAAGAGAGAATTGTTTCCCTGCACACATATACAATCTCCCATAGTGAGTGATAGCATGCTCTATATGAAGCCGCTATTAGTCCCTGTGTCTTTAGAAAATGGCAGCACCTAGTCAGTGCTGACTGAATTTGGAAAAGCTAAGCAGGGATAGGCATGATTAATATTAGAAGGAAGACCAACACAAAATCCCAGGGCTATGGATGAGACTGGAAAGTCAATAAAACTTCTGGGAGTAATGTTGGATTAAAGATTACTCCATGAGAACAGAGTTAATGGCCAATGCAATGTAATGCTATTACCATGTTGTTATGTTATGTTCTGTTGTGTTGTGTTGTGTCCTGTCGTGTTATTATATGTGTGTATGTAAAACTAGAACAAATGACTTATTTGACTGAGGCTTAATATTTATTAATAATGAATAAAATTGAATTTATTTAATTTACAATAATTTCTACATCTATAAAACAATAATAAACTGTTATATCCATAAAATAATACATTCATTAAATCATGCGTATTATTGTGTTGTCTCAAATCAAAGGCATATTTGAACAGGAGGATATTTGGCAAAATGCAAGGAAGGTCAAGATACTGCTGGAAATTTATGTTTCAAGAATGGGAACTATTACCAACAAGGCCTACCTCTTGGACCACATCTCATCTGTCTTTTGTTTGAGATGGGACCTTCATCAGAACCTATGTAGCTGTTTGGACCAGGTAGTCAGAGTCAAATATGGCAAGGTGGTTCCTAAAATATGCTGGTTATTTCTTTTTATCAGGCCCATAAATCTACTGGGATCCAATGCAGTGACTGCAAAATCAGGATTACTCTATTATGGGGGTATTCTGGCTGGACTTCTAGTCAACTCGTTCTGGACCATTTGTGGCTTTCAGCTTATCTTCATAGCAGTTCTATCATTCTAGGAGTATGAATTATGAATGACCTTTCATAAATTTCTTTTATATGCATATTTTGTTCAGAGAATTGGATCAAAAAGTTTGCTACCAAATATCAAGGATGGCTACATTCTGGATCTCATGTTGATTCAAGAAATTGTACAAGATATTTCTCCAGCCCTAGTTACTGCAATTAATAGACTTAGTCCCATTCTTTCATTGAACTGCTCTTTTCTTGAACTATTGAACTACTAGAAAGTGTCAACTTCATGCTCAAAACAATTAGCACATAAAATTGAATTCCACAAAGAGATAATTCTAAATGAAGAGATTATGCAGATTAAAAAATCTATGGAAGCTACTGGATGAGATACAAGTCTGGATTTTTATTACACAAGGCTTTTGAAAAGGATGAAGATTGTCCTGATTTCATGCAGAAAGTGGACATAAATAAAATGGAGGAAAGAAGGCAGAAGGGGAAGAAAACTATCTTGAAGATTCGCTGGCTCATAAATCCTTGCTGGTTTTCATATACCATCCCAGAGCATGTGCTAAGGGAGAATGGATCATTAGGTGGGATGGATGAAATTTTGACCTTCTTGGGCACCTTTTAAGATGTCAACTTTAGGTAGTAAAGAAGATTATGTATTTTTACTCCTCCCCAATATGGAATCTACCAACTTTATTAGTATAAGATTTATTGCCACTTGCTCAATTACATTGCAGTAGAACCCAGGAGATAAAACTCTCAAATTACTCAGCACAGAACTTGTTTTCAAGAAATAATTACTGTGTTTCCAAACATGAAGTTATTCTTCACTAGGGGAAATTTAAGACTTGAATATTTTCTGTGGTGATTTAGACTATGTAATAAAATAATTACACAATTAGTGCTAAATTATCTATATGCTCAAGTCTCATACCTCTTTTTTAAACCCCACTATCTCTTTTTCTCCCCATGGACTGTTATTTGTCTTTGGTATGATATCTCATTGCTACTGCAGTAATGCTATATGCTTTCTCAGTAATCATCATTGGTTCTAAGGGACTTTCTCAACTATACGTCTCCAGCTAACATTTAATATCAACTAATTTCTTGCTTTGTCAGGTTGCTCTATGCTTCTCCTTTACTACTCTGTCTTCAAGTGAATTTGCACTTGGCAATATTTCTCACAATGGCTGCACCTTCTTACCATTAAGTTGCTTTCTTATGATCATATTGATGTAACATACCAAACTAGAAGCTTAATAACATGTTGATCAAGCTAATTTTGGTTTCTGTAAATTTGGGGAAAGGTTTGTATTGTGTCCCTCCAGAGAACAGGTTAATTCTGTAACCAAACTGAATGTGTGTGATGGCAGTCATTCTATAATTGCACATTTGCAATATATTTTTGATATTATTTACTCCTACAACTGCAGCCCTCCTTCTTTTCAGTCTTCTCTATGCAAGATGAACAATGATTTCAGGAATATCTCCAGGATGCAGGGAAGGTTAAAGAAGTCACAAAAGCCTTCAGAAATATGCAGGACATCCACGGCACAATTGCAAGCTGCTATCTACAAGTTGACAGATCCCCTAGCCCACACCATAATGTCTCTGCTTTGTATTCCCAAACTTTAACTTATCTAGCCACCCAGAGCATAGAACTATCTGCAGTGTACATGTTTTAACAAAACAAAAAAGAGACAACGCAAAGCAAAGCAGATTACACAACTATGGAAGACTGTATAATCACAATACAGAGGAGTGCACCATTATGAAAATTCCCATCCATTGAAAATCTCACCCATAGAAAGTAACGCATTAAAGAAACCAATGTATATTTATCCTTCCCTCTGATGTGCTGGGTTTCAGCATGTAGACATTTTTTTCATTTGGGAGGTACTGAATTCCATGCCTGCATTCAAAATGAATACAGCCACAAAAAAGGGCTGTGCCATTCAATCTTTATACATGCTTCTAATGGCTACTTGTCTTCATTTTCTATATTATGATAAAAATACCTGGTTGGAAGGTGGTATTAAATTTTCTTTTAAATGACTCCCCCTGGACTTTTCATATTGTTAAGAAAAAGTATGAAATTTTCAATGGCTTGCACAATAGATGAATACCACTTACCACATAGAAAGCATTGGCCCACTTGTTTGTTTCCTAAATTTGTGCTAAAGGCTCATAATGCTGTGGTGGGTTTTGTTCTGGTTTTGCTGTAACCCACTTATTGACTTGTTTGGCAGCTGTGTAGCAAATATAATCATTTTATTTATTTCCCCCTTGCATTTTGGCACCATTTGTGTATGGGTTTTTTTGTTCAAAAACAAAAATTTATGGAGGCAAATGATTGAGTAAGTTGAAATGATGTTAAAAACAAATAATATTGAAATGGCAATGCTTATGAAATAATATGTGCTTTGGTCTCAAAATAAACATTAAGCTTTTCTAGTAAAAACGTTCTTGCCACTTTTTTGCAGTAATGGCAATAGTTTTAATCCTTCTAAAACTATGCATAATAGATAGTTCTTTTAAAATATTATCAAATCCAAATCCTCAATATTTCCAAGTCCTGTAGCTTTCTTTCTTTCAAATGTTCAAAAGAGTGATGCTGCATATTCCAATGAAAATGAGTTTAGAATATGAATGCATTTAGCTTCTCATATCTAAAGATAATCCAGGTGCTAATCCCTTAGTTTTGAAGATGAAGAAGCATTGTTGCTGGTAAATTAAACTGAGGAGACCACTTTGATGTATCCATGCTGTCTGTAGTGCTCTAACTGGTTCTCAAAAGGGCAAGGATAGTGTTCGTTGGTACTGCCTGATTACTGGAATAGAGTTTCTTTTTAAGTGTTCTGTAGCTTGCAGAGAAATATGCACGATTCTGGAGTTCTAAATGAGGCAATCAATTTGCCAGACAATTGCCAAGTTTGAAAAATTCAACTATGTTGTAAGAGCAGACGTGTCTCTTACAAACTTTGGCCTTTTTTTAAAAAAAGCAAATGACAAATCAGGATGTTGTGTATGGCAGGAACTGGGAGTTCTGCCCAGTTTATCCAGTTTGCCTGGTCTACTGGGAAGAGGTGTTAGCAAAAGACTTGGCTATTGTTTTCTGTTGAGGCAGTTTTACTCAAGAATTGCTGGGTTTGTAGAGGGAAAGTTCAAAAATCAACGAGATGGTAGACACTGCAATTGTGTTCCCCAGTTAAATTTACACATATAATTTCCATATGCCTTTACAATGCTTTAAAAATAATCACATTGTCCAATTCAGTTGTGAGCCTTCCAAGAATTTTTAAAATACTTCAGATTCCTGATAACTCAAGACTGTCAGCATTCTAGAGATTATTCATTCCAGCCAGTAACTCCAAGACAACCATAATCTCAAAGTACTTTTATTAGAATAGAAACTTTGGTACCTCTGTGGAATTCCGAAACTAAAGTTCCCCCCCAGACTTCCCACAAGGACCCAACCTACAAACCATCCCCTTTTCCCCAGATCATACATCATGTGAACCAATCCCCCTTCAGCCCCATTTCTTGCTGCACCACTCACAATGACCTTGAATTACTAAAAAATCTATTTTGTCTACTGAGAGCTACTCAAACAATATCAGCCCCCTCCAATTCTCCACAGCTGTGTGGCAGCTTTTAATAATGATTCCAAAGCTGACAGGCATCTCCCCTTGAGAAAGACAGGATTGAAAATTCAGACTTTATCAAATTATCACAGTGGTATGTTTCTGTGCATCTTGGTCATTTCGTCTGTATCGGCCTGTAGTATAACCTATAAAAGTTATATTTTTTCTTTCTTTTCCCCTTGATTTCAGAAAGGGACAATGAGGAAACCAAGCCTAATGAAGTGTAATAGGTAGTAGAACATTAAAAGAAGGCTAAATAGGGACAGAATATCATCTGTAAAATATCCAAAAGGATGCCATGCAGAAGAAGGAGAAGTCCTACAGTCTATTAAGTGTTTTTTCTCCATGTTTTTTTCAGTCTGTCAGGGCAACCTGGTCTACCCAATTATGGGATGAAGCATACTGCTTTCTATTGTCTAGTCTACTCTCTATTGTTTAATGGAATGGAAGTTATGGAAAGACAAATTTCAATTGAGTATTTGGAGGTGGGGGAGGAATAGTAATTTGACATTGGAACCAATTACCTACAGATATGGAAGTTCCTCTTCACTGAAAGTGTTTAGATTATTTGTTGGGAATGCTGTAATTTGGATTCTTGCCCTTTCATACTGATTCTGTAATTTTTATAACTGTATAATTTAAGGTACAGATAGAGTCTCCTGAAGAAAATTTAGCTACATGATCTCTAAGACCCAACCACTGACTTGATAGCACATAAGAAATCAATCAAGTTTAATAATAGGAAGGATTCATTTTCAAGATATCTCTTTGCAACTATTGCTTGCGTTTATTTTTTTCTGAATGTTTCCATTTAAGAAGAATAGTGGAGAATGCCCTCATACCTATAGCTGGATCCCAGGACAAGATTACATCTTCATCATGATCAGTGATCCCTACTATATGACACAGTTACTTTCTCTACAACAATAAACCTGAAGTTTTTTTAGAGGTTTAACCGCAATATGCCTTTTATACCTAGTTTGTTTTCATACATGTTACAGGATTTCAGTCATCATCTGCCCATCTGGGTCACTGGCAGGATGACTTTTGAATCATAACATATTGTCAAGAGCTGTCATCCCACATTTTGCATAAGTCATTTTTCAAGTTTAGACAACTTGTAAAGGCAAAAGAAGACCTGGAAGGGTAGCTAAACTGGCCCCAGTAGAAAGCAATGCAGCCTGAAGGCATTCTGACATGTCTAATCAGATTTCTCATTTTTATTATCATGTTGCAATGAAAAGGTTGGCTGTGGTTTGCAATGTTAATTCCCTCTGACAATTTCAGAATTTCCATCTTCTTACCAAAATAGATAAAAACTACTTTTCCTGTGGGAAATTTTGTTTAAATCACATTTTGTGCTCCTGGGAATGTTATTTCAGCCATTTGTTTCAGTAAAATGACAGCAACCACCTCCCCCGCCCCCCAAAAACACCCACCACCACCACTTCTTCCCAGCTGTACTTCTTTATACATCTATGTCTATCCTCCAAAATTAGATTAAATTTAGGGTGATCACATCTGGGCTGCAAAATTCCAGATGAGAATTAGGGTGAGAGATGAGAACATCTTTGACATGTAGTGGTTATTTAGAATTTTGCAACATATAGTAGCCCAGTGGAATCATATTTCTTAGTGCTTTCTCAATGAGCAAGTTTACAATAATAAGGTTTCTGGGTTTCATATTTTCTGGTTTAGAAATATGAAATCAAGTCACGCTTGTCCATAAAACAAAACTTTTTGGGTGGGTGGGTGAGAGGAACCTTAACTTTCTTTTTATTTTCCATCTCCCATGTACTACTCCTTCAGTGATGGAATTGAGAAAGGGATGCTGCTACAACTACACGACCTGGAAAATGCCAGATAAGATACCATGTTATGTATCATCTTGACATTTCAATAGCCACTGGCTGTGATGCAGAACTGTGGAATATTCATAACATTCTGTCAGGAGGGACTTTTAAGTTACAGCATATGTCTAACTTGTGCAACTACACAATTCTGTCTTGTACTAGACTATAACAGATGAATAAAAGAACTTTCCACAGCTATTTTATGATTTTCACAAAAATATAGATCTTAGGTTTAACTGACAGCCATTGTCTACTTTGAAATATATTCAAATAGAGAGAGGGGGGGTGATACTGTTGCTGCATCAGAAGCAATCACATTAATATGATATCTATATCGATATAGATATAGATATAGATATATAGATGTGTGTGTGTGTGTGTGTGTGTGTGTGTGTGTTTGTTTGTTTTGTTAAGTCTTCATGGGTATCAACTTACATGGGTCTTCATATATGGTATTCAACTTTGTTCGGGTATTTTCCCATGTCATTATAGTTGTGCTTTTAAAGTTGTAATGACGTTTCGGCAGATTCTCATCTGTCATCATCAGGCTTGTGTATTGTGTTCGTCGAAACGTTGCTACAACTTTAAAAGCACAACTATAATGATGTGGGAAAATACCCAAACAAAGCTGAATACCATACATATATATGTATATGTGTATGTATATATACATATATACATACGTAGATCTTTGGTTGTTCGGGTTTTCTCCCGCGTAAGATTCAAAGTATCTAGGCAACGTTTCGATGAAGTCTCATTCATCATCTTCAGGCTTCTGTCTCCGGCTCTGTGCTTCTCAGAGTAATGGAGATTGCAGCTGCTTCCTCCTTTTAACTGCCAGTGGGGGTGGGACTTGATTGGGTGGGGGCTTGGCTGTGTTCTGATTGGGTGGGGGGGTGTTCTCATTGGTAGGGGGTTTGGCTGTGTTCTGATTGGTTGGGGGGTTAGCCGTGTTCTGATTGGTTGGAGGCGTGTTCTGTTCAGGAGGGGGCTTGGTTGTGCTCAGGTTAGTTTTAGTTGCTGGGGGATTTGAGCTGGAGAGTTGTGATCTTGCTGTTTGGCTTCTAGTTCGTGGTCCTGCTGCATCTTCATAGTGGGTGTTGGTTTGCTTCATGTATGGCTCAGAGGGGTTTGAAGTGGGTAGTGATGCAGCTGCAGTGCAGCTTCTGGTCCATGGTCGTTTCTCATTTTCTGAATGGGTGGGG
>NW_020769503.1:6956-24231 GCF_900518735.1 Pseudonaja textilis
GCTGACTGCCAGCTGACTGCAGTTTGGCAGTTCGAATGTCTCACGGTTGACTCAGCCTTCCATCCTTCCCAGATGGGTAAAATGAGGACCCAGATTGTTGGGGGCAATATGATGACTGTAAACCAGGGGTGTCAAACTCAATTTCATTGAGGGCCACATCAGGATTATGTTTGACCTCGGGGGTGGGGGTGGCCAGGGTGGGCGTGGCCAGCTCTACATCCGTTTTCACCCGCGATGGCTTCCTGGAGTCCTTTACCAGTAAAAATTACACTTGGTGGACGCACACAACCCTTCCGAACTCCATTTTTGATGGCACAGATACTATGGGCTGGTCCTTTGCTGTTTCCAGAACAGCCCCGTGGGCCAGATCTAAGCACCCCGCGCGCCAGATCCGGCCTGCGGGCTTGAGTTTGACATCCCTGCTGTAAACCGCTTAGAGAAGGCTGTAAAGCACTGTAAAGCAATATATAAGTCTAAGTGCTATTGCTAGTGCTATATAGCATGTTACTATTTCTATGGCAGAGTTCTCCAATTTGATTCCCCTCCCAGATGGACTAGGGCTCCAAGGAATACAGCTAGTCCTCAAATTACAACCGTTCATTTAGTTACAACATTGCTGAAAAGGGACTTATGGAACATTTTTCACACTCACAATGGTGCATCCCCCCATGGTCACATGATCAAAATTCAGACACTTGGCAAATGATTCATACTTATGACGGTTGCAGTGTCTTTTGTGACTTTCTAACAAGCAAAGTTGACGGGGAAGCCAGATTCACTTAACTGGGTTACTAACTTAACTGCAGGGATTCACTTAGCAACCATGGTGAGAAAGTTCATAAAATGCGGCAAACTCACTTAACAAATGTTTTAGCAACAGGGCTCAATTGTGGTCATAAGTCAAGGACTACCTGTATTCAGATGACAGCAGGGAGTTTAATCAGAGAGGTAGTCCTCAACTTACAAGTCCTTTAAGTGACCGTTTGAAGTCACAACGGTACAGAAAAAAGGGACTTGTGACCATTTTTCATGTTTAACGACCGTTGCAGGGTCATGTGACTTATCTTTTGTGACCTTCTGACCGGCAAAGTCAAGGGGGAAGCCAGATTCAAAATTAACCACTGCAGTGTATTCCGTTCACAAACGTGGCAAGAGAAAAGTCGTAAAATGGAACAGAACTCACTTGGCCAATTTCTCACTTTAGCAAGACACACATTCTGGGCTCAATTGTGGCCGTTGAGGACTACCTGTATCACTGGGCAACATTGAGCGGTGGTGGTATTCAAATTTTTTTACTTCCAGTTCTGTGGGCATGGCTTGGTGGGCGTGGCAGGGGAAGGATACCTGTACCACCTGCTCCTGTTCTTCTACCTCCTCCTGTGCCTGTTCTCCTACTTCCTCCTGTGCTTCCTCTTTAATGGCTATTCGTGGTTTACTGATTTTATGTTTCAGGACTATTTGGGTGTCAATATCATTGCTGGATTCCTGTTCCAGTTTATCCCACCCAACGTGCTCGAGAAATTTTGCATTAGCACTACAATAAACATGAGATGTGCCTTGATCCCAAAATCTAAGTGATCTATGGTTGGCCTCATAACCTACAAAACATAACTTCTTAGCTCTATGTTGCCCTTTCAGTCTTACTTGTGAGGGAATATGCACCCATGCTGGAGCTCCAAATGTGTGTAGGTAACTTAAATTTGCCTTTCTGCCATGCCAACGAGTAAATGGCAATTCTCCAGTTGTTGTGTTAACTACATTGTTTAAAACATGATTACTACGCATGATGACTTCACCCCACAGTGTTTCAGGTAAACCTGAATCAGATAACATAGTGCGAGCCATGGCTTGCTATGTTTGCCCTCTTCGTTCTACAAAGGAGTTATGTTGTGGTCTGTAAGGTGCAGAACGTTTATGCTCAACACCAGCCAATTTCAACATAGTGTGGAATCTTTTGTTAACAAATTCAGTCCCATTATCAGTGACTAAAGTAATTACTTTACTTTTCATTTTTCTCTCAGCAAACCTTAGCCAGTTAAAGAAATGTTGGAATGTTTCTGTTTTGTTTTTCATGAGATAGTAGAAAACGTATCGTAATGGTCCATAATACTCAAAATATAGCAGGCACCTCCTAAACTTGGTTTCTTAGGACCAATTATGTCAGCAAAAGCAACCTCTAAAGGTTCTTTGGTCTTAAACCCATTTAGTCTGTTTGCAGAAGTAACCTTACTTTTCTCTTGGCTACAAGCATTACAGTTTAAATACTTGCTACAGGGTTTCAATTTTACTCCCTCTGACAATTCAACAGTTTGTTTGAGCATTTTGAAATTAATGTGCCCGAAACGTCTATGCAGTAAATGTATACATTCATCATGTGGCTTAACACTGTTATAAACTGCGTTAACCATCTTCAACTGGTCATCATGTATCACATATAAATCATTCTCTAAATTAGCAGTAACACTTTTACCCTCTTTCTCTGTTATACAGTTATCTCCCCTAAAGGTTACTACATAACCAAGATTAACTAAAGCCCTTACTGATAGCAAATTAAATTTCAGTTTAGGTACATATAACATGTATAAATGTTCGTTTATACAAGAACAATATGCAGTACCTTCACCTGATGCTTTAATCTTCCATCCATTTGCTAATGATACATGTAGTTTACTTGCGGACATCTTTATAAACCTTTTTCTATCTTTAGTAATGCATTGTGATGCTCCACTATCAACAACCCACAAATCATGGTTTACAGCTGAATTGCTAGACATAGCTAAACTAACATTCTTTTTGGCCTTCTGGTGTTTACTAGTATTCTGTTGTTTTCCCTTCTTACAGTATCTAGCTATATGTCCCCTAGCCCTACAAGAAAAACATTTCCTAACAGTATAGGCAGTTGAAGACAAATCCTCTTCTTGTGGTTGTTCCTTCCTATCCAGCCGTCTTCTTCCAGTTATGTCAGTCAATGTCAGTTTATCTCTGGGCAGGACTTCCAGTGAAGATACATAATCATCATAACTTTCATCCAATGAACAATGATGTAAATTTGATGCAGCTCTGAAAATATCAGTTCTTTTTCATGTAGCTCTTGAAACGTTCTTTTCATGAAGTTCAAATGAGCTAACATATCTCCACCTTTCAGAAGACGTGATCTAAACAGTTTACGTGTAAGATGTATGTATGCACCTACACTGTCACGAACATAAATCTTCTTCAAATTCTCCCAACACCTAGCAGCAGACTCTTCTCCACGAATATGGACTAGCTGCTGGTCACTCAGTGTTAGTCCAATTATACAAAGAGCTTGTTTGTTGTTCTGTTTAAAGTCAGCAAGCTTCTTGGCATCGTCCTCATTTTCTGGATCCCAAGCATTTACATCTGGTGGGTCTTGAACTACATTCCATAACCCTTCTCTACGCAGAAGTAGACTGCACTTCATAGACCAGGAAACATAGTTTGTTCCATCCAACTGGGTTATCAGTGATAGACTTGTTGAAGTGTCTTGTGCCATCTTTACCAGGATAGTAACCCACCATTAAACAGTAAACAGCTGTCTGTATACAGTATTGTGTATTCACACCAACTCTCAGTTATCTGAGCCTGGTATGGCCTGGGCCCATAACCAGTGTTGAGGTAATTCCCCATTAGGAGAATGAGCGCATACAGAGAGATGTATTGAGAGAAGTGTTGAACAATACACACACAGCACACAGATACACTGTACAGTAAATGTAGGTTTTTACTTTCAATAGCAAAGTTCAAACAAGCCGTCCAAAGTCATTTACGGTTAAATCAGTTTTCAGTCCAGGGTAATCCAATAACAAAGTCCAGTGTCAAAAACAGTTCAGTATCAGACTTCCATCAAATCCAGAAATAGCAGTCAATTATTAGGAATGGCAATACTCTCCAACAGAAGGAAAACAGAGACTCACTGAGACTTCTTCTGAGACTAAAAGACTAAACAACCCAGGTTTCTGGCTCCATCTTATGGTCGTTTGATGAAACCACACCCAATTACACTTTTAGGATTCTCTTAAAGAGACAGTATTAAAATGTCTATCCTGGTTTATATATTGTCCAACCCAAATAGCTGTTAGGTGACTCATATTCCTAACACATGCAATCAATAAAACAAGGATTGTACATAGAATAATATCGGACCTCTTAAAAGTATAAGCATGCATATGTACTCAGTACTTGGTTTGGGCCCCTTTTGCAGCAATTACTGCCTCAATGTGGCGTGGCATGGAAGCTATCAGCCTGTGGCATTGCTGAGGTGTTATGGAAGACCAGGATGCTTCAATAGCGGCCTTCAGCTCTTCTGCATTGTTCGGTCTCATGTCTCTCATCTTTCTCTTGGCAATGCCCCATAGATTCTCTATGGGGTTCAGGTCAGGCAAGTTTGCTGGCCAATCAAGCACAGTAACCCCACTGTCATTGAACCAGGATTTGGTGCTTTTGGCAGTGTGGGCAGGTGCCAAGTCCTGCTGAAAAATGAAGTCAGCATCCCCATAAAGCTCATCTGCAGAGGGAGCATGAAGTGCTCAAAAATCTCCTGGTAGACAGCTGCGTTGACCCTGGACTTAATGAAGCACAGTGGACCAACACCAGCAGATGACATGGCTCCCCAAATCAACAGAGACTGTGGAAACTTCACGCTGGACTTCAAGCATCTTGCAGTGTGTGCCTCTCCATTCTTCCTCCAGACACTGGGTCCTTGGTTTCCAAATGAGATGCAAAAGTTGCTTTCATCAGAAAAGAGGACTTTGGAACACTGAACAACAGACTAGTTCTGTTTTTCTTTAGCCCAGGTAAGACGCTTCTGACGTGGTTTGTTGTTCAGGAGCGGCTTGACAAGAGGAATACGACATTTAAAGCACATGTCCAGGATCCGTCTTGTGTGTGGTGGCTCTTGATGCACTGACTCCAGCCTCAGTCCAGCCCTTGTGAAAGTCCCCAACACTTTTGAATGGCCTTTTCCTGACAATCCTCTCCAGGCTGTGATCATCCTTACTGCTTGTACACCTTTTTCTTCCACACTTTTCCCTTCCACATAACTTTGTATTAATGTGCTTTGATACAGCACTTTGGGAACATCCAACTTCTTTTGCCATTACCTTTTGAGACTTTCCCTCCTTATGGAGGGTGTCAATGATGGTTTTCTGCACAACTGTCAGGTCAGCGGTCTTTCCCATGATTGTGATTCCTGCTGAACCAGACTGAGAGACCATTTAAAGGCTCAGGAACCCTTCGCAGGTGTTATGGCTTAATTAGCTGATTAGAGTGGGACACTTTGAGCCTAGAATACTGAACCTTTTCACAATATTCTAGTTGTCTGAGATTGTGGATTTGGGGTTTTCATGAGCTGTAAGCCATAATCATCTCAATTATGACACATCATGGATTGAACTATCTTGCTTTGCATGTAATGAGTCTATCTCATATATTAGTTTCACCTTTTTAAGTTGCATTACTGAAATAAATGAACTTTTGCACGATAATCTAATTTTTCAAGTTTCACCTGTACTTAAAAAACTGCTGGCAGCCCACTTATACATTAAATTGTCCAAATGAAAGTTTCATTGTACCCAGCTAGACTATCTGGGGTATAGGATATCAGCAGAAGGAATAGAAATGGATCCCACCAAGGTTCAGACCGTCTTGGATTGGCAAGCACCCAGCACCTGAAAACAACTGCAGAACTTCTTGGGCTTTGCAAATTTCTACCAACAGTTCATACCATCATTTGCTACATTGGCGCTCCCTTTAACAGATGTATTGAAAACAAACACACTGCAAACAAAGAAGCCTAAACCTGGACAGGCGATACCCTGGTCACCGACATGTCAGCAGGTGACCACTAAAACAAATGTTTGCACACAAAACTGTGTTAAAACATCCAGATCCAGAAAGGCCGTTTGTGATCCAAGTGGATGCCAGCGATGTTGCAGTGGGAGCTGTATTGTTGCAAGAAAACGTAGAGGGCATATTACAACCATGTGCTTACACCTCAAAGAAATTCAGTCCTACCGAACGTAACTGGCCTGTTTGGGAAAAGGAAGCCTTTGTGGTTCGTTGGGCATTATTGACTTGGAGGCATTTTCTGGAACGGTCCAAAACCCTGTTCGAGGTGTGGGACGGACCATAAGAACCTAGAGGCTCTTCAAACTCCCCAAAGGTCATTGCCCAAACAGGTTCGCTGGGCACTGTACTTTCGTCATTTTAACTTCATTCTGAAATATGTTCCCGGAGGAAGAAATTTTCTTGCTGACACGCTTTCATGATTACCTCAACATGAAAGTAAGTGAGATATAGTGATACAACCTATTATTCAAGGAAAAGAAACTGCAAACATTGAAAGTAAAATTCATGTCAAACAAGTTGCCAAATGCTATAAAAGATGATTTATGGCTAGAAGAAAATAAAACTCAGTGTGATATCTGGAATGGAGTGGCTTGGAGGAACAAAACTACATACTAGAACTATTGCGAGAGAAGGTACTTCAAAGGTGCCACAACGTTAAACAAGTTGGGTACTACGGTTTCCTAAAAACACTTGACAATTTTGGTGGCCGGCAATGAGGGCAGATATTGAGTGTTACATGAAGGGGTGTAAAGTGTGTGTGACTACAAAATCCTGCCCTGGGTAACCATTCGGGTTATTACAGATGGTGTCTAACCCTACTAGACCATGGCAAGAAATAGCCATGGACTTTATAGTGGAGCTACCCAACAGTCACGGCTATACTGTGATTTGGACAGTCAATGACCTCTTCTCAAAACAGGGACACTTTATTCCATGTGCCGGACTTCGTTCTGCCTGGAGGTTAGCCACCCTCTTCCTTAAACACATATATTGATTACACGGAATGCCGAGACAAATCATATCAGATTGAGGGGTGCAGTTTACTGCTCGGTTTTGGAGGGAGTTCATCTGATTATTAGATTCATCCCAGGATTTAAGCACTGCTTACCACCCAAGTACAAACAGGGCCTCTGAACGGACAAATGCAGCAATTGAGAGATATTTGCGCAGCTATGTATTGTATCAGCAAAACGATTGGGCTGAACTACTGCCATTTGCTGAGGCAGCGTATAACAATACTGCCCATAATAATACAGGACAGACCCCGTTCAAAATAGTACATGGAATGAACTTTGTACCATTCCCGAATGGCCACATAACAGTGAAGAGCCCGTAACGACTAAAAGAGACATGGGGAACAGTACAGAAATCCTTAAACGAGGCTTTTCTTGCATATAAGAAACAGGCAGATAAAAAGCGGGCTGAAACCAAATCTTTCAAAATTGGGGATCTGGTATACCTGTCTACCAAATATTTAAATTTGGGATAACCATGTAGGAAAC
Source organism: Pseudonaja textilis (assembly GCF_900518735.1). Next base: position 14,327 of record NW_020769503.1, read on the forward strand.
TCAGTCCAAAATATATCAGTCCATTCCCTATAGTGAAGGTAATCAACCCTGTCACCTTGCAGCTAAAACTGCCTTCACGTTTTAAGCGGGTGCATCCCGTTTTCCATGTAAGTTTAATCAAGCCTGATAATAGGGAAAGACCAGACATCCAGCCCATACCACCTGGGCCAATATGAGACAATCAATATGAGGTGGCGGATATTCTAGATTCACGAAAGTGTAGGGGTGTGTTACAATATTTGGAATGGTGGAAGGGCTATCCTCTCGAGGCCTCATGGGTGGTTCATACCAATGTCAATGCTCCTTGACTCTGCCGCCGTTTTTGCCGGAGATATCCTATGAAGGCAGGTGGTAAACAGTAATGTTATAGCCTCATGACTCTACCTCTTTCTCCAGGTAGACCTGTGGTAGAAGGGCAGCCTGTCAGGATCCAAATGCAGTCGCCCATCAGCAGTAGAGCTCTACACCCAGATCCCTCCAACATGTGACATTGAATCTGATCAGTGGGAATTGATGGCTGAATGGGGGCTCCCAAATGCTGCCTCGCAACGCTGCCTCATGTTGGTACCTGGGACGTGGAGGCTGCACAAGGGATTCCTCAAGGACGTCACTGGATGTTTTGTGGAGCAGGGGGGATAGATGTTTGTTATCACAGGGTTCTCACGGGATGGTGGTAGGAGCATTATAGGCTGCAGAGGCGGGATATGGGAAAAGCCTAATTAGCCATATTAGGGAACTTTCGTTACGTGGGGATTTAGGATAGGGCGGTCCGCAGGAGGTAGCTGCGATTAGGAGGGTGGGGTAATGCTATAATTGCGCTGGAAGGCAAATGCTTCCAGCGCTAACCTAGTTTGGATTTCAAACTGTTACCGCCGGATGGGATGTGAGTTACGTGTACAAAATAAATGACTACCTACATCTCTGTATGTTGGTTTGTGGATTTGTATCTCGGGTCTACTAACTGCACAACCAGGTCCATCTTTGCCACTGTCACACACCCTCCCACTATCCACCGTGGAAACATCCTTAACCTCTCTAGCAGAGGAATTCCATTTTTTGTGTTTGTTTACCTGACCCTCCCCAGCAAGGACATGGCAGATTTCAGCCGATATTCCTCTTACAGCTTTAATCGCTCTGTCAAGAGAAACATTATTAAATAAAGTTTGTGTATAGAAAAAAAAAGAGAGGGGTAGGGGGTGGGAGAAAGGCAGTGCCACCCCAGTTTTCTGCCTCACACCCTTCTCCAAAAAGGATGGGGGATTTTTCTCTTGCTGTTGGGTCTTCAGCAGAGAAGATGTCCAGAACCGGCTTCCCACCCTCAGAGTTGCAATGGTGAGATTTTTCTTCTTCTGGGTTTGGTCATCCTTTTGGACAGAAATGTGCATGGCAACACAAAACTGTGTAGTTTCTTTCCCCAGCACTCTTATTATGGGGTGTTATTTCACAAAAACGACGTTGTTGGAATTGCGGGAGGCCAGCCAAGCTAGGAACACATCCCTGGGTGTGTGGGTGAGTGTGGGTGAGACAGAGAGAGAGAAAGAGAGAGAGAAAGGGGGGGAACATGTCAGAAAACCAAACTCAAACAAGATTAATCTACAGGTGGTCCTTGGGTTACAATGGTTCATTTAGTGACCACTCAAAGTTACATCAGTATCTGAAAAATGGACCGTTTTTCACAGTTATGACTTTTCTGGCGTCCCCAAGGTCATGTGATCAAAATCCACATGCTTGGCCACTGACTCATATTTATGACCGTTGCTGGGTCCCGGGGGTCATGTGATCCAGATTCACTTAACCAGGTTATCTAACATATCAACCGCTGTGATTCACTTAACTGTGGCAAGAAAGGTCATAAAATGGGGCAAGACTCATTTAACCAACGTCTCACTTTCCAACAGAAATTTGGGGCTCAATTGTGGTCCTACGTTGAGGACTATCTATACTGGATTCTGACTACGACACCACCATGGCTAAATCAGGGCAAATTCCGCTGTGTTTCTGAGAACTACAGCAGAAGCTCTAAGGCAGGGATGTCAAACACAAGGCCCGCGGGCCACATCCAGGCCACAAGGTGGTCGGAACTGGCCTGTGGGGCCATCCTGGAAAATGTAAGGGTCGTTTCAGCCCAGTCTACCCAATGCAAAGAGAAAACATGCCAGCAGTTTGGGGAGTGGTGTCAAGCTGGCCACTGTTGTGACCTGCCAGCTGCCAGCAGAGCTGGCAGCAGACTTGAACGATGAGGAGGATGGGGGAAGAACTTGGGCCACTTCTGGAGCCTCGGGAAGGCTCTGATGGATGCTCAGCATCGGACACAGAGATAGAGCCAGGGCTGTCCAACATTTCCCAACCACCCTTTGGAGGCTGAGATGAGTGGGGAGGAGGAACAGCTGGGGCCTATTCCAGATGCACGTATGCGCAGAGCAGTTAGGAGAGGTGAGCAATGAAGGGCAAGGAGTCGACTTGGGAGGCAAAGCAAGCATGGATGCTGAATGACCCCTCCCTGGCTGGGGAATAAATAGAAGGAAAAGGGAGTGGTTGTTGTAGGAGACAACAGTTCGTATTTCTGGAGATTTTGCTCATTGTGTTTTGTGCCACAGAGACTTCTTGCCAGAACTTAATTTGCAGCCTTTCAGCTGGGAGCTCAGGGCCTTTCAATTATCTGCAAGGAACTGATAAGATCTGTTGCTGAAGTTAAGTCCTTGCAGGACTCTTGCTTGGACTTTTCGGTGGATGAATGCAATTAATTCACAAGAGGTAAATAAATAGGGTTTTTTTGTGACAAGGAGTCTGTTTCTTGTTTCTGCTAAGGCTGAGTCAGAACAGCCATGCTCACCCAGTCAGTCACATCCACCCAGTTGGCCACACATGCCCGCCCACCCCCCCAAGGTCAACCACAGCCCTGATGCGGCCCTCAATGAAATTGAGTTTGACACCCCTGCTCTAACCAAACCTACCTGCAGTGTTTAACCACACATTCGTTGCTACAGTATTCATTGTCCCAGTCACTGTTGACCACTGGAGGGTTGTCGCAGCCCATGCGGATGCAGCGAGGGCAGGGTGACATGGCCACGGGCAATTCGGAGACTAGCTCCATATGCATTTGCGTTGGAGACTCGACCTGCGAGTAGAAGAGGAGGAAAGTTTCCGAGATTTAGCCAACAAGCCTGCTAGAGGAGGGGACAGAAAACACAGGCTCTTCGGTCCTGCAAATCAGAGGAGGAAGAGGCCCAAGATCTCTTCTTCCCCAGTCCAGTCCAATTAAATTGGCCTTTTTGATTGACAGAGTAACAGAGTTGGAAGGGACCTTGGAGGTCTTCTAGTCCAACCCCCTGCTCGAGGAGACCCTATACATTTCAGACAAACAACTGTCCAATCTCTTCTTAAAAACCTCCAGTGTTGAGGAGGGCAGAGCTGACGTCACAGCGGAAAGACGGGCGATTCGGGGGCTCCCAAAACTACTATTGATATCCCTGCACCTGGACAGTCCTTTAGGATCTAAACCGTCCCAGAGAGACAGTGACAGAGGGGGGCACACCCTGTTGATCCCAGGGACATTGCAAAGTCCCTGGTTGATCCAGGAGAAGCTCCCTCAACCAGAGGCAGAGGAAAGCGGCCATTAAGGCTGCTGGAAAGCTGGGACAGCTCCAGAACGAAAGAGAAAGTAGAAGGAAAGTGTGTCGGAACTGGCTAAGATTTTTTTAAATTATTTTTTCGCTAAGGATTAAAGAGCACCCTAAGGGGAAAAGAAATTTTAAGAACATTGAAGACAGAAGAGAAAGTTAGTGGCGGGAAAGCCTGTTTATAACTGTCAGATTTAATTAGGATTATTTTACTACGTGTTTAATTTGTAAGATTAACTTTTTCTTTTTAACTGGACTGGGCAAGCAATTTGGAAAAGACAAAGTTTTAACTTTAATTTTAATTTTAAATCTTGGACTATTTTTCCCTTTTAGTTTGCTATTTAGTAACCTATAAATTTTAAAAGTGAAACTTTTTTTAACCTTTCTTGATACAATATAACAAAGGAGTGAAAGCAAAGCAATAGTGTCATCTAGAGGTTACAGAAAAAATATAAAGATTAAAGAATTGTTTTTTGACAGCAAGCTGTTTAGACCTAAAAGGAAGATAAAGAGCAGAGTGCTGAAAAATTGTTGAAACAGGTACTGTGCTGGCAACCTAAACAGCTGGAGATAGAATAAGAGAAAAGACTACTGTGACCTTGGACTGTTTTGACTTGGCTTTTTGGATACAATACGGTGGCTTGGATTTGCTTTGTGACTTCTATTTAAAACAATGTTGGCTATTTTATTTTGTTTTATTTTTTACTGTTGGTACTTTTTCTGGGCCTTTTTACTATTTCATCTTTGTTGACAGCTGCTTGTTTCCTTTTTTTTGGCTAGCTCTCTACTTGGAATATTCTAATTTTCTCTATTTTTATCTTTTATTACTGGACTATATTACAAGTGGATTATTTTTGGAACTCTTTCTTTTTTAATTTTTTGTTTCTTTTTTACTTTTGCCTCTGTGGATTTAATATTTTTGATTCCTCTATTTTTACATTTTGTTTTTTGATATGGAAAGCTTGTTCTTTTTATAATTGGTTTAAGGCAGAGAAGAACCTGAAGAAAACAGTACTTGGATTAATTGGCAGATATCTTTTGCTTGGAATTATAATTAATTTGAGATGAGGAAGACAGCTGAAACAGTATCATTGATTCCTACCTCCTCCTCCGTAAGCCCAGCTGGTCAGTGATCAATACAAGCTATGTTACAACAGGAAAAGGAAAAGGAGAAGGAGAAAGAAAGAGAAAAGGAAAAGGACTTTCCAATGCAGGAGTTAAGAACAATGATGCAAGCAATACAAGCAATACAAGAACAAGGGAAGCATGCTGAAGAGAAAGTTGAAAATATACAACAGATGATGATGAAGAATGAAGAAAGAATGCAAAAGATGAAAGAAAGAGACTAGACAGAGAAAAAAGTTGGAGAAATCGATAACAGATTGACAGTAGTGGAGCAAGACAAGGGAAAGGGAATGATTGCCCTAGAGATGGATAAGGGTGATTTTTATCTAAGATTTCAAAATGTGGAGGAAGAAAAAGGAGAAAATTTTGCAGAGATAATGACAGAAATGCTGGCAGAAACCATGGAGATACCAAGAGAAAAAGTGATGGACGGAATTGATGAATTATTTTGAGTGTATACTAGATATGCAATGAGACATAAGCTACCCAGAGAAGTCCATGTGAGATTTACTAAGAAAACAATTAAAACAGAAATATTACAGGTGAGAGATGACCCATTGAAATATAAAGGGAAAACGATCACAGTTCTGAAGCAGGTACAGAGAAGAGTGAGAGATTTGAGAAGAGAGTATCAATTCTTCACAAAAATTCTAATTAAAAAAGCAGTGATTTATAGATGGTTGATCCCAGAAGGTTTAATGTTTATTTGGCAAGAACAAAGACACAGATTGGATTCAATAGAGAAAGCAGAGTTATTTTATGATGAATACTTCAAAGGAAAAGAAGAAGAGAGAACAAGAGAGGAGAAAATAATTGAAATTCAAGATGAAATGGTTGAAGAAAGGGACAAAGAGAAAAGAGAAGAAAGAATATGAAAAGAAGGAGCAATAGGTGGCAGGCTGGAACCAAAAGAGGCAAGAGAACAAAGAATAACGAAAGCAATAAACCCTACATATAAAGTATAAATAATGGATGAAGAAAATAAATTAATATCAATAAATATAAATGGATTGAATTTGGCCATTAAAAGAAAAAAGACCTTTCATAAGTTAGAAAAATTAAAACCAGATATAATCTGTCTACAAGAAGTACATATAAAAAAACAACATGTTCAACTCTTGGACTAGCCTAGAATTGGGAATTTATATGCTTCATTGGCACAACAAAATAAAAGAGGTGTAGTCTTATATATTAAGAATACAATAAAAGCTAAATTAATTTTTGAAGATGAAGAAGGGAGAATATTGATGGTGGAAATAATAGATAATCATCAACAAATACCTTTAATAGCAATATATGCACCGAATGAGAAACAAGAATTTTATAAAAAAATTACACAAGAAAATAATAGAATTGGAATATGATAGCATATGCATTCTAGGAGACTTTAATGCTATTGTAGATGCAGAGTTGGACTACAAAACACAGAAGATAAATAAAAAAAATAGAAAGACATTACCAAAATCCTTTTTTAAGATGGCAGAGGAACTAAGCATCCGAGATATATGGAGAGAATTAAACACCAAAAGCAAACAATACACATTCTACTCAAATAGACATTCATCATGGTCAAGAACAGATATGATTTCGATCAGGAGTCACCAACCTTTTTGACCTCGGGGACCACCAAACTCATAATTTTAAATCCCGAGGACCACTAATATGATTTTTTTAAAAAGATAATATATTTAATATAAAAAATTATTTTTATATTAAATATAAATTTAATATTAAAAATTTATTATACACACACACACACACACAAATGCTTATTTAATTATAACAAAATCGTAAATGTTTAATCATAACTGTGGGGCAGAGCAAAGGGAAAGGAGGCGCCTCTCTCATCCTTTGGGGGGGAAAGGGAGGATTTAAGAAGTCACATGGTGCCTGGAGGCTGGGAAGACCTGGATGGTGAGGAACCGGCTCCCCCTCAAACGGAAGAAAAGCAGAGCCATCTCATATCTCCCCCAAGTCAGAGGAAACCTCTCCCTCCGTTGCCAGGTGTGGCTGCCTGGAGTTAGTTGGGGGAGGGAAGGAGGGCCGGGCTGGAATCGCCGACGGGCTCCTAATAACCAGGCAACACCCCCCTCCTTCAGCCTCCACATAAGAAGAGGACTCCCCGAGGCTAAGCTCCAGGTTTCCCCTGTTGCTTCCAAGCAGAGAAGGATCCCTCCCTGTGTGGAGGCTGAAGGGGAGTGGGGTGTCGAGTCCAGAAAAGCTGGAGCTCTCGCCTGCACAAGCAGGCTGGTTATTAGGAGCCCGTCTTCCTCAGCACTTCTTTGGTCTGGGCATTTGGTCTCTCCACCCACCCCATGCCAAAGGAAAGCCAGCCAGGCTTCTCCTTCCCTCCTTCCCTTCCCCCCACTCAATCTTCCTTCAGGACAGAGGAGAGCGCGCTAGAAATGTGTGTTGGCTTTTCCAACACGCCTTTCTCCAGCGCTCACTTGCAATTCTTCACGTTCCTCCAGGCCTGGCTTGCTGAGGGGGGAGAGCAGCCCTGAAGTCTCTGCCCCCCCCCCCCCGAGGAAAAGCAAGCAAGTAGAAACAGCTCTCGCTGGGGTAAAAGAGCAGAAATCGGAAGGCACAGGCAACAGAAAGTGGCGCTTTTCAAAGGCAGCAGCTTCCATCTTCTCTTGCCTGTGCCTTCCTCGACCTCAGCTCTTTTGCCCCAGCGACAGCTGTTTCTGCTCTTTTTTGCTGTGCTTTCCCTGGGCAGCGATGGCTTGGACCATATGGGGGGGGCAGCAAAGCAGAGCACCGAGAGGGACAAGGAAATTGATGTCGCCCCTGCTGCCCCATTCCGGACCTCTGAACCGGATGGTGAGCGCAGACTTGCCCACTCTGCCCCCTCCCACCACCACCAGTCAGTACTTTTCCTGCCCTGGGCCATCCCTACAGCCGGCGGCCATCGAGGAACAAGCCAGGCCAGGAAAGGCAAACTGGAAGGTGTGGGAGTGCTGCGCAAATGCAAGTAGCGCAGCGCTCCTACACCTTCTGGCCATCTCCATTGCTGCTTCAGCCTGCCTGTGCCGCCAGCTCCCTCTTGCTGCAACAGCGCCATTACCTCATCCTTCCCGGAGGGGACTGTGCTGCTTTTTGCAAGTTTGCGCTCGGCCGAAGGGTGGGAGCCAGTGGGTGGGCGGGCTTTGGGGGGCATTTCTCTACAGCCCACCAAAGTTTTCTCACGGCCCACCAGTGGGCCACGGCCCATCGGTTGGCAACCACTGATTTGGGTGACACCAGAATTTATTTTAAATATACAAGAAATAAATATTGAAACAAGTACCTGGGCAGATCATAATCCAATATGGGTCAAATGGAAAGGACAAAGGAAAAGGTCAAGATGGACTTTGAATAATTCAATTTTGAAAGAAAAAATGAAAATGAAAAAATGATTTATGAAAAATCTGGAAAAAGAACTGGCTTTCTTCTTTAAAGAAAATTTAAAAAAAGAAACTTCATTACAAAATGTTTGGGATACAATGAAGGGCTATAATCAGAGGCCTGATCATAACTTATGCAAGGAAAAGGAATATTAAAAAAAGACAAGCACAATAGATCCTAGAAGAGGACTACAAGAAATTAGAGAAAGAACTACAAAGATATCTGCAACGAAAGAATCTTAAAAGTCAAATGGACATAGCTAAGCACAAACCTGGGTTAATAGAAAAAGAAGAGTTGGCACAAAAAATTAGGAGTGCTAAGCAGAACTTTTTTGAAAATGCAAATAAACCAGGAAGATGGCTATCATATAAATTGAAAAAAGAGAGGGAATTGAAAAGGATATTGCAATTGACAGATGAGAATGGAATGGTTCGCTATGGGAACGAAGAAAAGAAACAGTACAAAAATATTATGAGAAACTATATGAACAAGACTCAATTGAAGAAGAAAAAGTTAAACAATACTTGCAAGAAGCACAACTACCCAAAATATTAAGTAAAACTAATCCAATGCTAGAAGAGAAAATGACAATGATTGAACTGACAGAGGTGATAAACAGACAAAACACTGGAAAAGCTCCTGGTCCAGATGGATGACCAGCAGAATTATACAAGACATTACAGGAATCGCTTAGTATCACGTTAGAGGTAATGAATGAGGTACTGACAAAAGCTAAAATACCCAATTCATGGACAGAGGCATATATTACTCTTATATCAAAAGAAGATACTGATTTACAACAGATAAAAAACTATAGACCGATATCCCTGTTGAATGCAGACTATAAAATATTCACTTCTATAATGGCAGAAAGACTTAAAAGATACTTAAACTATTTTATACATACAGATCAAAAGGGCTTTTTGCCTAAGAGACAAATAAAAGATAATATGAGGACAATATTGAATACACTGGAATACTATGAAGCTCATTCAGAGAAACAAATGGCATTGGTTTTCTTAGAAAGCATTTGAAAATGTCAATTGGTGATTTATGTTGTTGCAAATGAAAGAGATGGGCTTTGGAGAAAGGTTTATTAAAACAGTTGAGACAATATATTACAATCAGCAAAAGTAATGATAAATGGAGACTTAACTGACAATATCAATATTAAGAAAGGAACTAGACAAGGATGCCCTCTGTCACCATTGTTATTTGTATTAACGTTGGAAGTACTAAATAGAAATGTTAGAAAAAACAAGGGAATAAAGGGAATGAAGATAAAAAATGAGGAGTATAAATTACAAGCATTTGCAGACAATCTGGTCTTTATACTAGAAGAACCATTAGTGTCAGGTCCTAAGATGATAGAAAAGATAGAATAATGTTCCAGCTGGGCGCTGTGTTGATGCGGAGCTGAGGAGCGGATCGCCGCTCTGAAAGGCTCCGATTTTCGCTGTTTGGTGACTTCCAGGAGCGTGTTGGACCTCGGAGGGGTAGACGAAAGGGGAAGACCTGGAGATCTCAGGGATGTGCCGCGATCCTGGAGATTACAAGAGAATCCCCCAAAAACCAGCAGCAGAAGAGGGAAATCGTACAGATTGAAACCATAGACGTGGCAGCCCAGCAGCTTAAAGAAGAAGGAAGGAAAGAAAGAGTGGAGAACAGCAAACTGAGTAGTGGAAAGGTGAACTTAAAAAAGATTTCCAGAATACTGATTTATACTACAAAGGGAAATTGAAAATTGAAACTCCAAACCGAACAGTGCAGCGA
>NW_020769503.1:49231-159862 GCF_900518735.1 Pseudonaja textilis
TCGCTGCACTGTTCGGTTTGGAGTTTCAATTTTCAATTTCCCTTTGTTGTATAAATCAGTATTCTGGAAATCTTTTTTAAGTTCACCTTTCCACTACTCAATTTGCTGTTCTCCACTCTTTCTTTCCTTCCTTCTTCTTTAAGCTGCTGGGCTGCCACGTCTATGGTTCCGATCTGTACGATCTCCCTCTTCTGCTGCTGGTTTTCAGGGGATTCTCTTGTAATCTCCAGGATCGCGGCACCTCCCCAAGATCTCGTCTTCCCCTTTCGTCTGTCTACCCCTCCGAGGTCCGACATGCTCCTGGAAGCCACCAAACAGCGAAAATCGGAGCCTTTCAGAGCGGCGATCCGCTCAGCTCCACATAAACGCAGCACCCAGCCGGAAGCCGTTCCATTCGTTTTTCAACTTCCTTTATTGTATGTTCATTCTTTTCTAGGGCCTGCTGGATTGAACTGACTTTCTCATCTAATTTTGATATGTCTGATTTCATTTTGCTTTTTAGTTTTCCCATTTCTTCTTTGACGTTTTTTATATCTGCTCTCATTTCAGTATGGTTCTTCATCATCGTTTCCTTGAGCTTTAACATAGATTCCTGTAGTGTTAGTAATGTAGTTTGTATATTGATATTTGAAGCTGGACTCTGTTTCTCTAATGCTAGCATCCCTTCCATGTTTTTTGTGTCAGGGGTGAAGCTACCGTTGTTGAAGTTGTTGGCACCGATGTGGTCTTTTTTCCAGTCTTCACCATTGTAGTAGTAATGCTTGTAATTTCTTTTAATGTTTCAGTCTGTTTTCTTAAAATACTATCAATGTTATCCCAAATCAGCATCAATTGATATAAACTACTAACTTCAAGAGATTATCAATATTATACTATACTTCTAATAACTGTAATTCCTAGAACTCTCAATTTTCCTATTTAAAGTCTTTTTAGGAAAATTATAAGCTTATATAGATTTGTATATAATATAGACTATGAAATACTTATTCAAATGATTACAATTATCCCCAATTCTTCCACAGTTATCAACAACAATTATCCCTAGTAATAATTTTAAATAAATTTATCCAACAATATGTATGTAAATATATGAATATATAAATATTAATATTAATCTAAACATAAACTATAAATATAGTAAATATAGGTATATATAGGTATACATATAGGTACAACTATCCCCCCTATTAATATTTTTAAATAAGAAATATATCTGAATGTATAAATGTATGTAAAAATATAAATATAGACTATAGATATGATAGGTATAAATACAATGAATTAAATACAATTAAATTAAATACAATACAGACTAATATAGGTATTTAAACTCTACGTCTCTAATCAGGTATTACTAGCTTTATCTACCCTTAACTTCTATAAAGTATTTTTCTAAATAGCACTCTGTTAGTAAATTTATGTAAATATAAACACTTATTTCAGTAGATCTTGAAATCAGCTGTAATTAAGAAAGAAAAAAGAAGAAGAATCAATAGTTTAATAATTCATCAGATATTGCACTCCTCACAATCACTTTCCACCAGTTCGGTTCTCTTATCTTGAAAGCAACTTGCTGAGTGTAGGTAACTGCCAACAATATGGCACACCAAACTTGCCTGGAGACTCTGACCTTTCTCTGTTCTATTAAAAGTAAAAAGGTCTTGATACTTTAAAACTCAAATCTTTTTGCTTTAAGGGGGAAGGAAGAGAGGCAAATGATTTATACTAACGTTTGTTGAAGGAGACTGCTTGGAGTTTTATAGGATTAGAGACTAAACTGTAATAAAACTTCCAAAAAACGTCTTGGAATTATGTAATTGAATTCTCCCCCAGGAAGAGCAAATGACTTTGGGACTTTAACTATCTTTTGAAAGATTAAGAAAATATTTGGACTGCTTAAAAAAGAAAAATAAATAAATCCTTTTCTGTTCACAATGGTGTCTTTTGAAGAATTGAAAATGCAGTTTGAAAAACTGAAGCAAGAGGAAGATGGCTCTTTTGGATCTATTTTTGGCTTTTTAGAGATGGCGATTTTTGTTTACCAGGAAATGCAACAAGAAAGAGGCTGGGACGATGAAGAAGAAGCCATCTTTAATGGACATATGATTTTAAAAAAGGGTAAAAAGGAGAAGAAAATCAAGAATTTAAGCTCTAAAAAAAACAATTAAGAAAGGGAAAAGAAAGGTGGAAAATCGATATAATGATAGAAAGCAATGGAAAAGAGGAATACAATTGAGAGGGGAGTTTAAAAAGTGGGAGATTGAGAGGGGGGGGTAAAAAGGCTGGATTTGACAAGAAAGGAAGGGACAAAGCGAAGGGAAGTTATAAAGGTTCTAAACAAGATGTTGTTTGTTTTGTTTATAAGCAACTTTTTTTCAGAGACAAAGGGTAAAATAAAATTTTAATAGAGATTCTGCAAAGGTACACAAGACTGCATTTTATATTTGTATTTGAAATATGTGTCAATAAAATATTGTAGGGACTGTGTAATCGATGTGTATTTAACTAATTTGTTAGGGAATATTATTTCTAATATTTATAAGAATACTATGTTTGTTTGTTTTTATTTTAAAATGTCATTTAGAATGTACTAAGCAGAATCAGAATAGAAATAACGTTTAATTTTAAGCGTTGAATTTGGGGGGAAAATAGAAAGGTGTCATACTTCAACCAGTCATTACAGGAAAAAGTTTGTGTTTAAGAGAAAGACAAATGGAGGATTGAAAAAGAACAGACAAAAAATACATGTGAAATGATTTAAAATGAGATTAAATAAATAAAATAGAATTAAGAGAGTGAAAAGAGGGGAGAAGATATTTGTTAAATGTAGAATTTTAAATAAGATATGAAATAGTATATAAGTTGAGCATGAATTTAATTTTAAGTCTGTACCAAAAGTTACAACCCGGGGTTAAGCCGCTTTCCAAAAAGAAGTTTTATACTCTTTATGTTATATGTCTTGTCAGTTTATAGATAAGAACATACGAAATAGTAACAATATGAAATATAGTAAGATGAAATATATGAATGAATAAAACTGAATAGAAATAAAGGAAGGAACAGTAAGAAGGTGGAAAACAGTAATAAGATATGAAGTTGAATATATAAGATGCTTATTAAGTTATGTGTGGAAATGTGATAATTTAGAATTATATTGTACTTAAATGAGATGTCGTAAGTAGTTCTTGGAAAAGATGTTTTATGTTCTTATGTCTTATGTTTTTATGTCTTTGTTTGTTTGTTTGCTTGTTAAAAAACCAATAAAATTGTTTTCAAAAAAAAAAAAAAGTAAAAAGGTTTTTCCCCTCAGATTCTGATCTGTGCTATTTTTGAGTAAAGATTTTTCCTCAGGAAACTAACATGCATTCAACTATATGCTTGACATCACCCACCTGCACGCTTTCAAAACGTACTTGTATTAGCCAATTAGCACATTGTTACTAGGCTGCTATCCCTGGGCTAAACCAATCATTGGACTTGTATGTATAAGCAAACTGCTACATTTAGAGTATAATAATAAAACTCGGTTGACCAAGAAAAGGAGAACTTCTTGACTCGGGAGACGCTTGACTCAGGAATCATGTGTACGGGACTTCCGGTTTAAAGGGCTTCTGCTCCCCGATCACTCTCCAATCGTTCTCACCTCCGCCCATTCGCTGCGCTTCCGGAGCTCCGATCTGCCTTCTGCCTCTTTTGCCTTCCGCAACTTACGAACCTTCTTCTAAGCTGTCTCTATTTACCGCGATCACCCTCTGCACTGTCCGGTTTAATCTCTGTCACACCCTGCGGTCTTCAAACCTTGCTTCCTCCTTCAGCTGGGCTATCAGGACTTCAGGGCTACCATTCAGAGATGGCAGCCTCTTGCGTGCTAGGCTCAAAGGGTTTCTCTTCGTTGTGGGGGCGGTCCCCCTCCACTGCTCTGTTTCTCGAGTTTCTTCAGGCCGTCACAAGTCTCTTCAGGATCCGTGTACCCCACAGGGTCGCTCCAGCACCAAGAAAAAGGGGTGAAGAACAGAGCTCGTTCTTCGTCGCCTCTTTTTGTCCTGACGTCATCACCCGAAGTCCAAATACATGGTTATTTTCAAAGATATTATATAAGAAATGCTTTATTGTTAACATTGGAGAAAACTAGAGAACAAGACTATCTGAAGATTCCAGTCTGGCTTTCGACAATGGAAGCACTTGTACATCCAAATGTTATTAAAATGGGAAATATTGTTAGATACAAAGATATTTTGAATGAAAAGGGTGAGCTCAAAACTAAACAAGAATTGAATGAACAAGGGATTGATATGCTTTGGTATTCATATATGGAAATACAGTCTAGATATGAAAAAGATGTCAAAATAGAAGGTTTCTACAAAGAATTGACAGAATTGGATAAAATATTAACAGGAATGGAAGAAAAATTGATTAAGAAATTGTATAGTTACCTACTGGGTGTCAAGTTAGAAGAACAAGTAAAGGAGATGATGGGCAAAAAAAATTGGCCATGCTATGGAATTAGACAAACTGAGTATTATATGATATGGGATTTATTTTATCAATGGTTGGAAAATAAAGATGGATAACAATAAGATATATTAGATATGGTAATAAAATAAGAATATAGTTATTGATATTACAGTAAGAAATTTGGATTAATTACAATTGTAATGATTATTGCACAATATATTTGTACCCAGTTGACACACTATTTTAAATGGAAGATGGATTTGTTGTAAAAAATAAAATAAAAATTTATACCAAAAAAAAACCCCTCCCAGAATTCCCTACCCAGCATATGCTGGGAATTGAAGTCCACGTCTTAAAAGTGGCCAAGGTCTTTGATTCTCCAAGTCAAAAAGAGCTGAGAAAAACCCTCCACTTTAATTCTGCTCAATATATCACATGGAACTCAGATTTAGGAATTTAGGAGGAGGACTTCATGTGTTCCTCTCCCAAGAGGTTATTTCACATGGACACATCTTTATAAGAAATCCCATAATGCAGTGTTTCCCAACTTTCACCATTTTAGGATCTGTGGACTTCAATTCCCAGAATTCTCCACTCCTGACTGGAGTATTGTGGGAGCTGAACTCCACACGTCTTAAAATGGCTAAGCTTGGGAAACATTGCTCTAACTTCCAAGCTTCTACTCCTTGAAGGACCAGCTAGCCTTCCTCAACTTGATTCCTGCCAATTATCAACTTCATTGATCAACTGAATTGATTTTTCTGGCTCAATTTTTGTGCAACATGTTTGAATGCGGAATTGACCATTTTTTTGAGGGCTCTGGACAGACTCTCTGGGGTGCTGTCCTTGGTGCTGAAGTTTGGCTATGGGTATGCGTCCCACCCCTATAACCACTCGGCACAACAAACCCTTTGCGACGTACTTGCTTCTGTTCCTCTCCCAAGCTGTCCCACATCGAGGCAACAATCTTAGACACCTCGCCGAAGGTGGCTTTGGGGTTCTGCCCTTTAATGGCCGCCTGGGTGTCCCGAAAGAAGAGGGCATAGGCAGAGACAGGCTTCTGAGGCTCATTGGGGTCCTTCTTTTTCTTCTGCTTCTTGGGTGCTTTCTGCTTCTTCCCGACGTCCAGCACAGCAGTGGGTGCTACCACCAGTGGGGGTGCCACCGAAGCAGGTGGGCCCGGTTTGGTGACAGAAACTTGCTACAGGACAAAGATGAACAAAGTCAGCAATGCAATCCAAGGCTGCATTAACAGAGGGATAGAATCCAGATCAGGTGAAGTGTTAATACCACTTTTGTTAATATCATGTGTTCCAATATCTCAGGGGCTGCAACAAAGAAGAGGGACTCAAGCTATTCTCCAAAGCAACTGAAGCCAGAAGAAGTAATGGGTGGAAACTAATCAAGGAGAGAAGCAACCTAGAACTAAGGAGACATTTCCTGACAGTGAGAACAATTAATCAGTGGAACAATTTGCCTCCAGAAGTTGTAAATGCTCCAACACAGGAAGTTTTTAAAAAGAGACTGGGCAACCGGTCTGAAATGATATAGGGTTTCCTGCCTCAGCAAGGGTTAGACTATAAGACCTCCAAGGTCCCTTCCAACTCTGTTATTCTGTATTCAGAAAGAGATGGAGCCTATAACTGTGGATAGGTGGAATAGATTTTATTTTGGATCTCATTTGCATTAGCCTCTATTCCAGTGTTCCTGTCCTTGGCAACTTTGGGCTTCAACTCCCAGAATTTCCCAGCCAGCAAATGCTGGGAGTTGAAGTCCACATGTCTTAAAGTTTGCAAGGTTGAGAAACCGTGTTCTATTCCAGAGGTCTCCAACCTTGGCAACTTTAAAACTTACTTATGTGAACTGAAGAAGCTTCTTGGCTGAGAAGTGAAATGTTTTCAAATACTAAAATAAACAAAAATCGAGAAAGTCCAATTGCTTTTTGGAAAAAGCACCTCTGGGACAACTATGACCAGGATGATCGAGAATATCTATAGATAACAGCTGGGCTGTTTCAAAAACTATAAAGGGCTGGGCATCACCTGTGCTAGAAAGGGGTTGAGTTTGCAATAATGATGGTATCTCGTTGGGTAATGAGACGTCTGCAAGAAAACAGCCAAGCTCAAAGAGCATTGAGGACACCCCTCAAATTCTCCACATCTCGAGGGGGAGGAGCTGACGTCACGGCCGAGACAACGTGAATCTCTAGGAGCTCCTAGGGAGGACGTCGATATCCTGAAAGCCAGTGGTCCTTTGGACCTAAATCATCTTGAGAGATGATGATCGAGGAGAGGACACTCTGCTGATCCCAGGGATACCGCAATATCCCTGATAGATCAAGAGATAGCTTCTCTAGCCGACTTGAAAGCGGTCACTGAACCGCTACAAAGCTGGGGCAGTCTCTGGTAGAAAGAAGAAAAGAGGAAGTGTGATAGAATTAGGTGAGAACTTTCAAACTTTATGAATAACAAAGAGCCCCCTGAAAAGAAAAGGGTGAAGAGAAAGCCAGAACTAAAGGGTGGGTGGCGTGAATAGAAAGAGGAAGCCATTAATTATTGAACAAAGAATAAGAACTCTTTACAATTATCTTTGAAACTGGACTGGATTAACTAAAACTAATGAACTAAGGTGACCAAGAAAAGAAATTGGACTATTTTACTCTTGAACTGTTACTTTTCCCTGATTTTTAAAACTTTTTTTACTTTTAAAAGACTCAAGACAATTCTAACACTTAAAAGTTAAAGGGAAGGCAGTGCAACAATGCCACCTACTGCGGGGAAAAATTGAGAGAATGGATTAGATCAGTGGTTCCCAAACTTTTTCAGTCCACCGACCCCTTGGTGCTACAAGTTCATCCTCAGTGCCCACCATCCAGGGGTGGGATTCAAATTTCTGTGGGTGTGGCCTAATTTGAGGGTGTGGTTTGCTGATCATGTGACTGGGTGGGCGTGGCTTGCTGGTCACATGACTGGGTGGGCATGGCTTGCTGGCTGGGTGTGACTTGCTGGTCATGTGACCTGGTAGCTGTGGTTTGGTGGTCATGTGACTAGGTGGGCGTAGCCAGGTGACTGGCAAACCAAATACAAGTGGTCCTCACTTAATGGCCAGTTGTTTAGCAAGTGTTCTAATTTATGACTGGCCTCCCCAGAGCTACTTGACCTGTTTTTGGAGTTTTGACCACCATGCACACACATATACACACACTCCCTTCTAACCCTGCTGGAGCAGGTCATTGGACTAGAATCGGCAAAGCATCTCTGATTAGATTCTAGTAGTGAATAAAATCTAATCAGAGATGCTTTGCCGATTCTTGTTGATTTGTTTTATTTGTATCTCTTTATTTTATGTTGCTGAATTGCATTAACATGATTGTCAATGTGCACAACCCAGAAGCTTTTGTGATTCTTTGTAGCAAAAATTACTGACCTCTGGCTTTGCTCTACTTTTCAAACATGCCGCCACTGCCGCATTCTAGGTGCCGGCCCTGCAGGTCCACCCCATTGAGCCCACTGTACTGGAGGGACCTGCCCAAGCAAGTCAAGTCAATGGAGTGAGCCTGAGAGAGGGAAAGAGAGAGAGAAAACAGAGAGAGAGAGAGAGAGAGAGAAAGAGAAGGAAGAAAAGAAAGAGAAAAGGGAAAGAAAGAAAAAGGGACAAAGAGGGGGGGATGGAAGGAAGGGACAGAAAGAAAAAGAAATAAAAAAGGAGGGAGAGAGGGAGGGAGGAGAAAGATAATGAGATATCTATTATAGTCCAATCACCTGATCCAGCAGGGTTAGAAGGGAGTGTGTGTGTGTGTTCTCCTTGTAATTTACCAGTACATTTTGATTTTGCCTTCTTCAGAATTGGCACTGTAATACATTGATTTTGCCTTCTTCAGAATTGGCACTGTAATACATTGGGGAAAAGTAATTTTTTAGGCTGGAGGTCTGGTCCAATGGATCCAGTTTAAAGCCTCAACAAAACATGAGAGCTTCCTCATAGTCTTGACCATGTTTCATCCACAAAACCTTTAATAGAAGCCAAAGATGTTTCAATGTGCTGACAAAGATGTTTCAATGTGGAAAAGGACCTCAAGTCTAAACTAGGCCTCATTTCAAACTGATGCATCAGGTCTCTCTCTCTCTCCCTCCCCCCTCTTTCTTTGTTCCTTTTTCTTTCTTTCCCTTTTCTTTCTTTTCTTCCTTCTCTCTTTCTCTTTCTTTTCTCTCTCTCTTTCCCTCTCTCAGGCTCACCCCATTGACTTGGTGCACTGCTCCGCTTGGACTTGCTTGGGCAGGTCCCTCTGGTGCAGCGGGCTCAATGGGGTGGACCTGTGGGACCGGCACCTAGAATGTAGCAGTGGCGATGCTTCCCTACGTGCCTGCGGAGCCGGCGCCTCCTTTCTCCCACATTTCTCCTTCCCTTTCCTTCCTTTTCTCATTTCCTCACTTGCTTTATTTTTTTTTCTATTTTACACCATGATAAAATAATAATAAAGAAATAATGAAGAAAAACCATTAGAAAAAGGACCCTTGTTATAGCAGCGCTTCCTATTCCACAGCTGAGATATGCAAATTTCTGAGGGAAAAAAAGTTCATCATGACTCCACTTCTATGTCCGCATTTTTATATTGGCAATTTCCCCCCAAAATGTTACCTTGTATATTTTTTTCTGATGAAAGTATTGATTATTGCGCTTTGAAATGATGGGCAGATGTTGAAATTGTCCAAGGAAAGGAGCGGAAAATGGAGGAGAAACGGCCAAACTTTGTTCCGGGATCTCCATCAGGGGCTCCTTTGCAAGGAAAAGTGGGATCCTGAGCCACAGAAAGAAAGGGGGAGATGCCTTCCCATTGGGGGCTGAGGGGGGATCGGAAGGGGCCCTTCAAGAGAGACATGGGTTTCAAGGACAGAAAACGCCGTTTTCTCCTGTAAACCCAAGAGATCCCTATGGAAATCTCCCCATCAAGGGGAGAGGGCCTGGGGAGCGGATCCGGCTGGATTAGGGGGGATCCCTGCAGATCCTCTCCGTCTCTTCCTGCATGGACTGTCAGCTGAAAGTTTGCCTGGCTTCCCTTCCGATTGGGGGGGAGTGGGATGTCCTGGCTGTCTGTGGGGCTGCGCCTCCCCCCTTGTCCTCCGCAATACCTGCTGGGGGCTTCCTCCTTCCAGACTGAGTGGGGGAGGAGCCTGAAGGACTCCTCAAGCTCTGGCTCCATTTTACCCATCTGGAGTCTCGGCAGCTCCAGCCTGGGCACCCTCTGGGCACTGTGGGAACTCAAAGGGCATCTAGTCCGCCCCTCCAGGTGCACAGAGAAAGGGAGACTGATGAGAATCATTGTGGGGGGGGACGCCAAAGGAAGTCCACCCTCCCCTCCGGAGCTGGCATGAAAGACCTTCCTAGAATGCAGCCCCCCAAGATTGAAAAGATCCCCTTCCCACTTTCTCCGCTTCTCTCTCTGCTCAGAACTCTCTCCTCCATCAGGTGAAGTCAAGGGAGAGTCTGCCTGGAGACAGATGACACTGGAGCAGGGAGAATTCCCATTGGTGCTTCAGCTCATTCTGGCCCCTCCCAGCTCAAAACTCCAAGAAAAACGTTTCCTCCCCCTCAACACACATTCCTCCTCACTCACACACACACACACACACACACACACACACACACACGTTCATTTCATGGGTAGATTCTGGGAAGAGCTGCTGCCCTAGATGACAAGGGGGGAGAGAGATGTAGCCATCTGCATGCCACCTGTTCCCCCCCGCAAGGCTGCCAGACAGAGTGCCAGTGCCCCCCTGCTGCCTCTTAGCGCCCCCCTGCCAGCCCCCTTGCCTCTTAGCGCCCCCCTAAGGCATCCCATCGTCCACCAAGGGGCGGTACCACCCACTTTGGAAACCACTGGATTAGATTGACCTTGAGGGAGAAGACTAAACAAAGATACAACTATCTACTGGAATAGAGGATTGCACTGAGAATTTATATTGGAAACAGTGTAATCCTTGGACACTAAAAGAAACAAAGAAGACACAAAGAAATAGAAACGAGAACTCCTTTCACTGAACTGCTTATTTTTTCATTCTACCTTTTTTCCCCCATCTAAGCTGTTTGGATAGAGTGGCAAACTGCACTGTGGAAGATAGTAAGGAGAAATCGTGAGACTGTACATTGAAAGGTGGTGACATAAAGAATTTATAGCTGGATTTTATCATTCCTTCCTAGTGGATATTATTAAAGATTTTTTTTCTTTTTTTCCCTTTTTCCATTTCATATTTTTTCCCATTCCATTTTTTTTCCTTTTCCTTTTTTCATCTTTTTTTTCCTTTTCCTTTTTTTCTCTTTTATGGATATTGGCCTTTTTCCTTAAATCGGATTGCATTACTTTTTCTCCCTTTTTTTCATATTATTGGTGGAATTAATTCTTGCACTTAATTTTTTCTTCTTTTTATGTCTGTTTCGCACTTGTTTCTGGGACGCCCTCATTTTCACTGAGCTCTTTTGGTGATGTTCTTTTTCTTCTCTCTACCTTTTCATTGGATTACAACATAGTGGATTAAGGCAGTGGTCACCAACCAGTGGGCCACGGCCCACTGGTGGTCCATGAGAAAATTTTGGTGGTCCGCAGAGTGGACCAAAGCACTCCCCCCAAAAAAGCAATTAATCCAGGCTGTGCAGAAACAGAAGGCTGCGCTACCCACATGGCCTGCCCACTGCTGGTCTCCACCCTTTGCAAATCTTACCTGCAGTAGAGCCACGCAAGCTGGAACTGGAAGGTAAGACCAAAGCCGGGGGAGGGAAATCCGTCCCGGGGTGGCTTGCTGATGTTGGTGGCAAAGTCAGTTCCATATTCCAGAGCTGCAGTAGTCAGGACTGGCCTTTTGATCACCCCAGAGCAGCTCTTCCACCTGGGTGCACCCGCCTGCCATTGAGGAGCTGCTCCAGGATGACCAAAGGGCCAGTCCTGACTACAGCAGCTCTGGAATATGGGACTAGTCTGTGGTGGAACTGGAAATCTCCATGGGGGGGTGGCATGTGAAATGTGTAAATTTGCAGGTGGTGCAATGTGCAAAACAGAGCACAACCCTCACTTGCCGGAATGAGTAATGGTGCTGTTGCAGGGGCGCAGTGGCGAAGGCAGAATGCTAATGCCACGCAAATGTGAGTAGCATTTGTTCTCCAATCTCCAGGTTAGAGGAGCGACATTCAAATGTGGCTGGCAGCAGCGCCCTGCAGCTTCTTCGCTACCTTTGGAGCCAATTTCGAAAGCTGGGAGAGGACTAGAGGGGGGCGGGGCTCACTGGCCTTCAAATTGGTTCCCAGCCGGCCTGGGGCAGCATTCAAACAAGGAGAGTAGAGGAGGGGGAGGCTTATAATGAAAACCATAGTGCTTCACTCCGAAGCCTTCTTCCTCAAAGGTAGCCCACCATCTCCCCATCAGGAGTTCGGAGCTAAAACTCCACCTCTAAAGATAAAGGGCGCTCTCCCTCGCCTCCCTCCCACTTCTATTTCAAATGTGGCTGGCAGAAGGCGCCTGCGCCTCTACGGCTTCCTCGCTGCCTTTGGAAACAATTTTGAAGGCTGAGAGAGGACAAGAGGGAGGGCAGGGCTCACTGGCCTCCAAATTGGTTCCCAAAATCATGACTATAAGTCTCCCCCTCCTCCACTCCCCTCATTTGAAGCCACCAAAGCAGTGGTGAAATTTGACCACCTTGCACCAGGTGGTAGGGAGGGTTCAGATCGCCAAACTGAACAATCACCCCTGGTTGGCCCTGCCCACAGCCGCCTGGTCGCACCCATGTCAGCACTAGGGGTGGTACCGGTGGTGGGAGAGAGAGAGAAAACAAAGCAAAAAGCCCTGCAAAGTTGACACCCCGACGTGCCAAAGGTCGCAATCCAGGAGAGAAAAGCCTCTAGCCGCCCTTTTCCCTAGCAGCCCTTCTCTAACCTGGGGATCTTCAGGATTTGGGGAGGGGGATGAGGGGTGCGTGTGAAGGACTGCAACTTTTGATGAACTTTCCTCCAAGAGTTTCTCCCTTCCCTTCCACAATTCCGTGGCATGAGTCAGCCACTTCTGCAAGTGCCAGTGGAATCAATGAAGCTCACCCCACGGGACCAGTTCCTTAGGAATTTCCCCCTCTCTTCTTCACTCCCCAGATGGCCAAGGAGGGGCTCAAAACAACCTGGAGCTTTTCCTGCCTTATTTTGCTCTTTCAGCTTACCTTCCGCAGCAAAGTCAAGATGACCAACCATGTCAGATTCCCACCACCTCCCCCCCCCACACTCCCAGGGACAGAGAGAGAGAGAGAGAGAGACAAGAGAGAAAGAGAAGAGAGACAAGAAAGCAAGAGAGAGAAATGAGAGAGAGAACAAGGACAAAGAAGTGAGATCAACATGGCCATGCTCACCCAAGTCATATGACCACCAAACCATTTTATATTAAAAATTATATTAAATATATATATTTATATATATTCACATATATATTTATATATTAAAAATTAATCTTTAATATTAAATTTATATTTAATATAAAACTTAAAATTTTTATATTAAATATATTATCTTTTTAAAAAAAATCATATTAGTGGTCCTCAGGATTTAAAATTATGAGTTTGGTGGTCCCTGAGGCCCAAAAGTTTGGCGACCCCTGGATTAAGGTATAGAAGAATTTAAAGAAAATTCTTCTTGTTTGGGGAAAGATCTTGTGGATTACAGATTGATAAGAGATAATTAGTTAAATATTCCAAGATGAGAAAAACAGTGACATCTGCATCATCTTCATCTTCTGAGCCATATCTCCCCTCCCTGGTTAGGTATTACTCCCCTGGAAGACAGGGAGAAACGACATTCTAAAATGGCTGCCCTGAAGATGGAAAGCTGCCGGGATTTAAGTTTTGCGCTGGCACACAAGCTGCAGGCAAACTTACCTCTCAAACTGATTAAAATATTATATTGTTATTTATTAGGTGTTAAGTTGGAAGATGAACAGGTTAAAGAAACAATGATAGCATGGACAAATTTTTTTGGATATGCTATAGAATTAGATAGATGGCAGAAGTTATGGGACAGGAATTATAAATTGACAGTATTGACAGCATATAAAGAAAATTTGTATAAGATGTTTTACAGATGGCACTTAGCGCCAGCAAAACTAGTGGAAATGTTCAAAGATAAATCAACTAAATGTCACCAAACACCAGGAACATATTACCATATGTGGTGGACTTGTATAGAAGCTAAAAGATATTAAACTAAAATACACACGATTGAAAAAAATGATAAAACAACATATATTTTAAGCCTGAAATATTTTTATTAGGAATGGTACCTGAAGGTTATAGTAAAGAAAAAAAACATAATTATACATGTATTAACAGCAGCTAGAATTGTATTTGCTCAAAATTGGAACAGTGATAAGATACCGATAAGAGGGAAAAATAATTGAAAAAATATTTGAATGTGCAGAAATGAATAGGTTAATATTAGAAATTAAAGGAAAAGAAGAATCTGAATATTACATGGTATGGGACTTGTTTTATAAATGGCTAGAAAATAAAATTAATTAAAAGGGATTAGACATAATTATAAAGCAATAAGAGAAATTAATGTAATAGATATACTGAATATTACTTATATATATGGTAATGTAACTATTATTATATGGTTATACTGTTAAGAAGAATATTAGTAATTGTTAAGCACATGAAATATGTACCTAATCGACACACGATTGAAATGGAATGGATTTATTGTATGTTAAAAATAAAAAAATAAAATAAAAAAAATTCTCCACATCTCAACAGCCAACCAGCTGAAACTCACCCGCCTGATTTCTTCTGGCTCTTCCTCCTGCAGTGAATTGGAGGGTGAGGGGGTGGGTGTAAGCCGCTCCTCGGGGGACTGGGCCACAGGAGGCAGGATAGAACTTCCTCCCAGGCTGAGCCCCAGCTGAGAGCTCAGCTCCGATTGGTCGATGGTGGTCAGCTGCCCATGCCCCATGATGCCACTGCTGATGTCTGTCATAGGCACGTCAATGGTGACAGGTGGATTGGCGCCATACTGGGTTCCCATGGAGTGATCCAAATCCTAGAAAAAGAGTGAAGTCAATTTAGAACACAGATGTAGGGAAAGGCAGCTTCTGCCATGAAGCCAGGTGCCACATTAGCTTCCTGGCCAGAGGTTGCCCAGCTGTTCACACCACAGCTATGCAGACAACTTGATTGGGGGTTCCAAAGGTGCTTTTTTCAAGAGGAAACTGGACTTTCTGAGGTCCAGTTGCCTCTTCAAAAAAGCATCTTTGGGACAACCATGACCTGGATGACTCCATAAACATTGATTGGGGTCGCCCCCACACACACACCAGCAGGAGTCCTCTATGATCCATTTACAGATAGTCCTCAAGTTATGACCACAACTGAGACTTGTTGCTAAGTGAGAAATTTGTTAAGCGAGTTTTGTCCCGTTTTATGACTTTTCTGGCTACATTCGTTAAGTGAACCGCTGCAATTGTTAAATTAGTAACCCAGTCATTAAGTGAATCTGGTTTGCCCCTCGACTTTGCTTGTCAGGTCGCAAAAGGGGATGACATGACCCTGTGACACTGCCACCATAGATACGAACCAGTTGTGAAGCATTTGAAAGTAAATCATGTGACTATGGGGATGCGGCAATGGTCATGTGAAAAATGGTTGTAAGTCACTTTTTCCACTGCCATTTCACTGTTGTAAGTCAAGGACTACCTGTATTCTGTTTGTGTCCTGACTTTCTAAGCCAGGCACTTGGTTCCTCCCAGGGCCTTAGTTTGGCTTTTCAACCGAGCACAAATGGTGTGGCAGAACGAACTAACACCATGGTGAAGCAATATTTGAGGTGCTACACCAAATAGTAAACAGCACCAGACTGCGGCTTGTTCAAACCCAGGGTGCGGGAGAAATCAGCATGTGTGTGAAGCTTTCCTTGTGCAAGCGGAGGGTGCTTACGCTCAAAGCTCCATTCACATGAATGGAGCTTTGCACTGGTTTTATGTTTCATTAAACTTATGGTGCTGCTGAAAGACGGTTTCAACCAGCATTCAATTTAGCTTTCCTAAATGAGTAAACTGTGGTCAAATCAGCAACAGAAAACCATTCCCCTTCCACTTGTTTGACCTCTCCAAACCAGTTCTTATGATGTTTGGCTTACCATGGCTAGCCCACCACTCAGCAGCCCGCCCCCTTGCTCCATAAGACCATGGCTAATGCCCACAGGTATGTCAAGGGCCTGAACCCCATATTGGGCCGAGAATGTGGCATCGGGAGCAGTCACGGGGTCACCCAGGTCCTCAAAGTGCCCAACCACATCAGAAACAGCCAAGGAGGGGTCAGCGTCCAGGGCAATGGGTGGAATCTCGAACTCTTCATCTCCCAGACTTGGTGTGTGGAAAGTCTGCGTGAGGAAAAAAAAAAAAGAGGAAAGTTTAATTCAAGCCAGGTTAGGTTGCACACCTAATTCAGACATGACTACTGTGGCCAGTAAGTATCTCCCAAAAACTTGAGAAAAAGTGTTTTCACCTGCGAGCTGATTCTTTCTAAAGATTTTTTTTAAAGTAAAAGTAAAGCTGCATTCACATTTTTAAAATTAGTATTATTATTAAAGATCTCAGGGGGAAAATCGAATTATTAGAAAAGCTGCACTTACTAGAAATTGAACGGACAACACACCGTAAAAACATCTTCTTTTAGGATCCAGAGGTTTATTAGAATTTGGAGCATAGCAAACATAAGGAACTTACATTGCAACGAGGACCAATCGGACAAGCAGTCAAAAGTGGCCCCCGACCCACTGTCCAATGTTACATTATATGCCCTAATCCCACAAGCATAAGGCTTTTGGAATTCTGCGTTGTCATATAGTGTTTCCCTGAAAATGTGACCTATCCCAAAAATAAGCCCTAGTTAAGCCCCACCTATCTGGTTGTATGAGGTGGGGTGAGGCGCAGGTGTAAAAATCAAGCTAGGGTGAGGGCGGGACGGTGGAGCTGCCCCACACACCATGCACCCGTTTTAAGTTAGGACTGCCGCAGCCAGACCTCCCATGCCCAGACACCTGTTGCGCCATTGCCATACTTCTTCTGCAGCTGCTTGCAATGGCTCATGGCCATACACCATGTGGCGCATCATGCTGGTGCCACCACTTGCAGGCCACCGCATGGCTTGTCATGCTGGTGCTGCTGCTCGTGTGCACAACACGCCACACAGCCTCCTGCCATGAGCGGTGGCAACAGTGCAACGAGCCTTGCGTCTGGCCACAAGCGGCTGCAGATGTCGGACAGTGGCACGATAGGTGTCAGGGCGTGGGAGGTGTGCCTGAGGTGGTCCTAAGGTAAGCAGGTAAGACAGCCCCTGTAAATAAGACCTGGTGCTTATTTTGGAGCCCAAAAGAAAATAAGATTGGGTCTTACTTCCAGGGAAACACAGTAGCAACTGGGGCAGTTTCCCCTCCTTTCTATCTCAATATTTCAACAATGTTATTCTAGCATGTACTGCTGGCATTTAGTTCCTCATTTCCAACAGCCCCAATTCCCTACATCCTTCAAAATAAGGAACTAAAGACATGGGGAAAGAAGATCCACATATTGACATATACATTCAGATTACAATTTCAACAGACAGATTAATATTAAATCTTTTTCACGCCTTACAATTACATATATAAGCCTTTATCAAACAGCACCAAGTCTTACTTTATTTTTCTCACATAGTCCTCAAAGTACGACCACAATTGGGATTGGAATTTTGGTCACGAAGCAATGCATTTTTTTAAAGAGAATCACACCCAACTTTATGACCTATTTTACTGTGGCCATTAAGCAAATCAGTCCATTGTTAAACAAATATGACTTCTCCCTCCACCCCCTCATCGTCAAAAGCACCCTGGGAAGGTTGCAAATAGCGATCACGTGACACTGCAACGGTCATAAATACGTGCCCATTGTCAAGCAGCCCAATTTTGATCACGTGGCAAAGAGGAAGCTGTGACAGCCGCACGTCACTTTTTCAGTGCCGTAACTTTGAACAGTCGTTAAATGGTCATAAGTCAAGGACTATCTGCATTATTTACATTTTATTGTGCTAGCCCAGAAAGCTGGACCCGGCGCCCTGTGTGCAATGCTCAATGAAAACACACCAAAGTGGAGATTACAAAAGACTTTACACAGGAAGAGGACCAGGGGATCACTCCTACTAGGCCTGTGTAAAGGTCCCACCTTAAACCAGTCCCAAAGGTGCTTTTTCAGGAGGCAACTGGACTTTGTTTTTTCTTTGAAGAAATTTCGCTTCTCATCTTTTTTTTAATTAAAGTTTTTTATTTTTATAACAACAAAAAACAAACATATAAAACCTTCTTTCTGTTCCAGTGTGTCAGTTGGGTCCATATTTCTTCGTGCATAAAATGGGCGTTGGTTCTTACCTGACACGCCATTTCTCTTCGAGCTGCGAGGATCATCCAGAGAGTGGGTAGTGCTTCAGTCTGCGTCGTTGTAGGCTGAGCTTAATTACTGAGAAACGCTCCGCCTTCCATCACGTGGCTCCGTTGCCGGCGTTCCCCAGTTTATGCGAAAGCGAGAGAAAAGAGAAATTCATACTCTCATCTTACTAGACTTAAGGTTCATTGGCCGAAACAAGACCCCACCAGACGGTGAAAGAATAGGGTGGGGCTGGATGATCCTCGCAGCTCGAAGAGAAATGGCGTGTCAGGTAAGAACCAACACCCATTCTCCTTAGAGCTGCTCGGATCATCCAGAGAGTGGGACATACCAAAGCTTGGCTGTCCTATGGGAGGGACTCCGTCTGGTTCGTGAGCCTCTCCAGGTCCTGAGGACCCGCTGTAGGACTCGTCTGCCAAACGAGGCCTCCGCTGAGGCAATGTGCCAAATCTGTAAGGTCTCCTGAAGGGAGATGAGTAGGCCCAGGTGGTGGCCTGGCAAATGCCAATGGCTGGGGCCGTGGTGGCCCAAACTGCCGAGGCCTCACCTTGGTGAGATGTGCTGTTATTCCGCTGGTCCTGGCGGAGCCTGTGACAAGTAAGATCTAGTGACGGGGGGTGAAAGAGGCTGACTTGGGACTTATGACCCCACGTGCGGAAGCTATTCCGAGTGGTATCATAGATTCAGGTAGATAAGGACCAACTGGCAGCTAAGATGGTATCACTAACCTGGTCAGAGAGATTCTCGCTTCCCAGGCGACTCCATTCAACCTGCCGACGGCTAGGGTGAGCTGCAGGGGATCCGGATGTAGAGGGGGGGCTTGAGGAGGGGAGGTCCCGTTCGGAGGGATTTTCCCGAGAGGAGCCACCAATAGGTTGTGGAGGACCGCAATCATGGGCACCTGGGCCAGAAGAGGGCCACCAGAAGCAGTTCTGCTTTTTGTGAAGCAGATCCAAAATGACTGCGTGACTAGGTCTAGTGGAGGGAATGCCTATAGAGACCCTGGGGGCCAGGGGTAACGGGGGCATTGTAGTTTTCGGCCCCTGGGAGGGGTGCCTCGAGAATCTTGGGAGACGTGCATTGAGAAGGGATGCCAAGAGGACCCGTATCGGTAGGCTGGAGGTCGTGGGAGCCTCCTTGAACAGAAATGAGCTCTACTTTGAGACAGAGAAGAATGCACACCGCCCGGTAGCAGGGGCGCTAGGCTTCTCTCATCAACTGTATGGACTGTGTGGTCCCTTGTCTGTTAACATGAGCCTGGCGATGACGCTGCCCGAGAGGGTAAGGACAAGACGCCCACGTACCTGTGGGAGGGAGCTATGAAGGGCCAGAACAGTGGCATGAGTTCCAACTAGTCTAACCTACATACCCGGTCTGTCTCCGACCATTTGCCCCGAGCTGTGAGCGAGTGGAAGAGGGCGCCCCCTCTGGACAGGCTGGAATCTGTGGGGAGGGTGAGCTGTTGGGGCTCCTAGAGGTAATGACCCTCGTTGATGATGGGGTTGGTCCACTCGAGAAGAGACGTGAGGACCCCTGGTGGAACCTGGAACAAGAATTTCGAATGGCTTCTGCCGGCCTTAGAAATGGGAGCAGGAACCCTGTAGGGGTCTGGTGCGTAAATGGGCCCAGGGAACAATGGGAATGCCTGAGACCATCTCGGCCAATAGTTTAGGCCCTTCTAATAGAGTTACCCCTTTTTTGATCATTGGATACGCTTGACAGAATTCTGGATGTTAAGGGGACTTCTGAGGAAATAAGGGACCTTTCCCTTTAACCGGAACTATTACGGACCCCAAGGGGTTATCCAATTAGATGGCGACAAATGGCCCTTGTCAGTTTGCGAGGAAGTGGTCTTGGAGGGCAGCGAGAGTAGCTCTGGTGTCCCTCTGCTTGGCGTCTGGAGCGGGACAGGATGAGGAGTCATCCAGGTGTCAGTGGAGACGCCCGGGGGGGGGGTTCTGAGGTGAGGCGCTAGGGCCGCGAGGACCTTGGTAAGGGTTCTCGGGGCAGATGCCAACCCAAGGGGGGGGGCACGTATTGGAGCGGTGGAGATTGTAACAGGATTGGGAAGTCTGGTCTGTAGGAGAGAGCCAGTTCCCTCACCTGGAGCCCAGTAGAAGGACTGTAAGGTGAGCATCTGAAAACTGCGGTGGATCAGGAAACGATTAAGCCGTATTAGGTCTAGGATTGCTCTCCATCCACCTGAGGATTTGGAGGCCACGAGGAGGTGGGAGTAACAGCCCCGCCCTCGTTGGGAGGGTGGGACGAGTTGGGTAGCCTGAATGTTGTGAAGAGGATGAATGGCGCTTGGTGGGGTCCCTCGGGGGGGTGCCCTGGAAAGGTCGGGGGGAGCGCGCTGAATTCCGGGGTGAGTCCGAGCGGAATAGTAACACGGACCCGGGCAGGGAAGTAGAGGAACCCCAAGGGTCGATGACATGTCTGAGTCGTGCGCCAGGGGGGCGGGGGGGGCGGGACCTGTATTGGGCGCCGGAAGGGCCTCCCACATGATCCCCTGAGGGGAGTCCCATAGGAGCCACCCCCCGGTTCCTGTCGCCTGAGTCGGCGGATCCTGGAGATGGAATGGCCGAAAGAAGAGTTACCTGGGCGGGGAGGGAGACTGGAAGAAGGACAAGAGGCCCTTTCCGAAATGGCTGAGGGGTTCTGGGCTCTGACCTCTGAAAGGGGAGGGGAGGACTTGTTCCCTGCTTCGGCTCTCGACTGGCAGAGATTCCAAGGCTGTGCCAAAGAGTCTGTCCCCTTTGGTGGGAGCTGTGACCAATTTGACTCTGTAACCAGGGAGGTTAGGGTTCTAGAGGAACACTTAACCTTATGATAGGCAGCGAGGGCCGAGAATTCTGCCGCAGTCATGAGTACAGCGATGTCCTGAAGCGCCCTTGTAATAGAGGCGGGGACATGCTGTTTTAGTTGGCGAAACCACCGGATTGGAGGCCTGGAGGAAAAGGAGGCGGCCGAAGCCGATCTAGTGGCCCAAGTGTAGGCTTGGGGAGCCCGGCGTAAGGCTAGTTTGGCCCTCTTGTCCTCGGGTTTCAGAGCCTCCGGAGGATCATTAGCGGAGGAGGAGGATGCTGAGCCAACAATGGGCTCGTCAACCTCGAGGGAATTAAATCGGTGGA
Organism: Pseudonaja textilis; assembly: GCF_900518735.1. The sequence goes on from NW_020769503.1 coordinate 70,259, forward strand.
GAAGTCTGAGTCGAGGTTGAAGTAAAAAAACAACAACAACCTGTTGTCCGGGCGAGGTGGGGAGGGCCCCTGTAGAGATCAGCTGCTTTGATCCCAGATCAGAGGAATGAGTGGAGCCGGAATGACATTAGCTTCCGCCCCGGGCTGCTTGGGAATGGCATCCCCTGGGCTCTCCACCAAGGAAGGGAGGACAGAGGGAGACTAAGAGCACAGGCCAGAGATGACTTGGCCTTAAGGCGAAGCGGTCTATACATATGCGGCTTGAACAAGCCCTCAAAGGAGGGATGGTAAGGGACCTTTCCCTTTAACTGGGGTTGGGGTCCTTATCCTGAGGATCACCCCCTCCATGGGCTCCGTCCCTGATAGGGGTTCGCTGAAATGAGTTGACCCCAAAACGGATTTCTCCTCCTCCCTGAATTGATTCAGGCCCCCTTTCTCCTCCTCCTGTTCCCTTTGGAAGAGGGCTGTCCCTCTGTGAAGGTACCTGACCGTGGTAGAATCCGATCTAGGCAGGGACCTGATCGATAGATACTGATGATTGGGAGCCCTCGGGAAGAATCCAGTCTGGACACCTGTTGGAGACCTTTCGCAGTCCCCTGGCGGATAGCCAGCTCCGTCCATAACCTGGTTTGTTCTGAAATTCCGACTGTGGCAGGCTCCTCCTGCTGTCCGTCTGGTCGTTGATCCGTGGGCCTGATGCCCCTGGGGTGAACTGTGCCTGGAGAGGGAAAAGAAATCTGGGGAGGGGGTGAGTAGAGATAGGAGGAGCGGAGGGTGGCAGGGCTGGAGTCACCGGGAGGGACCCACTGGATAGCCCGTCAAGTTCCTTCTCCGATGACTATGACACCTCAAGGCGTCTCCGCTACAGCACCCAATACTCCCAGATGGTCTCCCATCCAAGTATTAACCAGGTCTAACCCTGCTTAGCTTCCGAGATAAGGTGAGATCGGGCAAGTTCAGGGTAGTGGGAAACGGATTGGAAGGGACCTTGGAGGTCATCTAGTCCAACCCCCTGCAGGGCAGGAGAGACTATACCACTATTATTTGGAGTTTCCTTAGCCTGACTGCGCAAATGGTAAGACTTAGATTTGGCCTTCAGAGAAGGGCCATTAGAGGAATTATCATCTGCCACTTTACGAAGAATAATCATATGAGAGAATACCAGAGGCGGTTGGCTCGCCTAGGGTTCAGCCTGCAGCAAGGCCGGGTACCCTTATCAGCTGGCCCGCGCCCCCTTTTGGAATTTGATGTACCGCAGAAAGGCGGTGAATATAGATATTATTGTTATTATTATTATTATTCTTAATATATATATTTAATTCCTTTATTTACTTATATATATATATATATATACATATGAATAAGTCTTGTATACGTGTTTGATTATTGTCTCTCCTTTTATTTATTATTTTTATTTTTATTTTTAACTCTTTGAAAATGCTTGATGCTTAAGTCTGGATCCTGGTCCAATAAGGAATCAACCCAAGTGCTTATTTATCCAATTAGCAAAAAACACTGGGTTGGAAAGATAAGGCCTCCAGCAGCTGAACTCCCAGACAACAAACTGGGAGGTGAGGAAAGTGCTGCTATTGCTTCGCCCTGAGCGCGGCTGCGGATTGCCAACAGTAGTTTAGGAGAGAGACTCTGTACAGGCTGGTAAGGCCTGTATGGAGAGCTGGAGAACACTCGCAGCAGAGAAAAATTGCGATGGCGCCCGACTGCGAGGCGGTGCCCAAGGAGGCGGCCACCTACTTGCTGAATGTTGGGGCTGCTCAGGGCAGAATCAGGCCCCTCCGGCGAGCCTAGAAAGCCGAGAGGGGCCGCGAGGAAGAGTTTGCCCCTTCCGGGGATGATCGGCGTTCGGGTGGGGGGAAAACCAGCGGCGCTTTGGAGCGCTTAAATTCAAGCCGCTAACGAAGGCGGAGTGGAAGTCGGCAGGAAAGAAGCTCTAAGGAGAGAATCTGGGGGGGGGGGGGGTTAGCGCCAGAGCGCTTCTAATCCACCTGCTATCTTTCTCCCCCTGGGGGCGATGAACGCGCTCCCCTGAGTCTGAGATGAAAAACCTGGTTGCGCAGAGGCTAGGGAAAGAGAGATAAAGAGCAAATCTTCCAACGATCTTGATCGGCCAAGGAGCTGCACAAAAACAACAGCCTAGCCTTGACGAGGCTGGGCGAGACTCCAACGGAGGCAGCGAACTAGCCTCCAAGCACACACGTCAATTCAATCACTTAAGGACTCTGAGAAGGCCAGCAGGTCCTGCAGCTTGAAAATGGGTGCGCTGCAGCAATCGGAAAGATAAGGAAATTGGCGCCCTACCATGGGGCAGCGCTTAAAATGGCGGCTGCCTGTGATGTGGACTTACAGGGCTCCTAAACAGCGGCCAAAATTCTCCCCAGGGGCAATCCAAGGACCCCAGGGGGAGGACAAGGAGGAAGAGTCAATAACATTAGCATTTTAATGAAGTAAGGTCTATTAGGCAAAAAGGAGGAAGGGGGGGGGGGGGCTAGAAGGTTAGCTAGCCTTCCCCTAGGCACCCCTTGGGACTAGGAGACTTCCCAGGGGAATTGAGAATCAAAAAATCAAGTTAAATTTATGTATTACCTATAGCTCTGTTTCAAGCTATTTAGATCTGATCAGTTAGCTCTACCCTTCTGGGATTTGAACCCAGGTTACTTGCTTATTAGGTGGATGCTTTAACCTCTAAGCCATAGAATATCCTCCTGCACAGGGCTAAGAAGATAATAAATCAATACAACCTGATAAGAAGAAAGTTTTCTTGAGACGGCCAAGAGAACTGAAAAACACTGCCTACTCTGCACGAGGCTGAGCATAAAACTGGGAACGCCAGCAACGGAGCCACGTGATGGAAGGCGGAGCGTTCCTCAGTAATTAAGCTCAGCCTACAACGACGCAGACTGAAGCACTACCCACTCTCTGGATGATCCAAGCAGCTCTAAGGAGAATGTTATCATCCATATTTAACTTGCATGTTATAATCATTCTAATCAATATTTTATATCGCAAAGATCACTTATTCTATTATCCTTAGCTTTATCATTATTGACCTTCAATAATATATTTCAAATTCATTTTCTTACTCTAACTCATCCATTTATCAATAACAATATATTATACTATACTTATATAATTCAATTCTTTACTCTTCTATCCAGCCATTCATAAAATAAATTCCAAATTTTATAGTAGTCTTTTTCTTCTTGTTCTCTAATCGCCATTGTCAATCTACTCATTTCTGCACATTCCATTATTTTCTTAATTATTTCCTCCTCTGTTGGAATTTTTTCATTTCTCCAATTTTGTGCAAATACAATCCTAGCTGCTGTTAATATATTGATAATAAAATACGTTAACTCTTTGTTATAACCCTCAGGCAAAATTCCCCCCCCCCAAAATGTCTCTGGTTTTAAGTCTATAGGTTGTTTTATCATCTTCTCCAGCCACATGTGTATTCTAGTCCAATACTTTTTAGCCTCTGTGCATGTCCACCACATGTGGTAGTATGATCTTGGTAGCTTCTGACATTTCCAGCACTTCACCGACTTGTCTTTAAACATCTTAGCAATTCTCATTGGGGATAAATGCCACCTGTAAAACATCTTATACAAATTCTCTTTATAGGCCATTGACATAGTTAATTTATAATTTCTAGACCATAATATCTGCCATTTATCTAAATCTATTCCATATCCAAAAATTTTCCCCCATGCAATCATTGTTTCTATTAGTTGTTCATCCTCTAATTTCACTCCTAATAAATAATCATATAGTTTTTTAATCAACTTCTCTTTGGTGCCTGTTAGGATTTTATCCAATTCAGTCAATTCCTTATAAAACTCAGGCATCTTAATGTCTTTTTCATACCTGGTATGTATTTGCAAATAAGAATACCAATTTATATTTATTCCTTGTAAGTCTAATTCTTGCTTTGTTTTGAGTTCACTCTTTTCATTTAGAATTTCTTCATATCTAATTATATGTTCCTTTTTAAATAGCTGTGGATATGTAAAAGCTTCTAATGTTGATAACCAGACTGGTATTTTCATATAATGATAGTCTCTTATTTTTTCCCATACTGTTAATAAAGCACCTCTAATGTAATGTCTCCTAAAATATCCACATACCTTACTTTCTTTATACCATAAGAATGCATGCCAACCCAATTGTAAATCATGCTCTTCTAATGTTAATAAACTGGCATTTTTCAATACGATCCATTCCTTCATCCGCATCAATATTGTTGCTTGATAATATAATTCCCAATTGGGTAATCTAAAACCCCCTCTCAACCTTGCATCCTGTAATAATTTTATCTTAATTCTTGCCTTTTGCCCCTGCCAAATAAATTTCATCATCATTTTATTTAAGTATTGAAAATATTTTTTTTCAGTCTTATTGGAATCATTTGGAATAAGTACAATATTTTTGGCAGTATGTTCATTTTAATTGTCGCTATTCTACCACGTATTAGAGATAGTTGCAGATTTTTCCATTTTTCTAGATCTAGCGCAATCTGTTGTAGTAATCTGTCGTAGTTATTTTCTTTAAGTGTTCCACATCTAGCTGTCATTTGTATCCCTAAATATTTCACTTTTTTTGTAATTTGAATATTTAGTTTGTCCATTAATCTTTTCTTTTGTTTTCTGTCATATTTTTCACAAAGATTTTTGTTTTTTTCTTTATTTTCAGTCCTGCTACTTCGCCAAACTCCTCTATTTCTCTAATCAACTTTGAGCCTGTTTCCAATGGTTCTTCCAATATAAAAACCAAATCATCTGTGAAAGCTTGTAGTTTGTACTCTTCATTTTTTATTTTCATTCCCTTTATTTCTCCATTTTTTCTAATATTTCTGTTCAAAACTTCCAACATTAATACAAATAATAATGGGGATAACGGACAGCCTTGTCTAGTTCCTTTTAGGATGTCAAAGTTTTCTGTCAATTCTCCATTTATCATTACTCTTGCTGGTTGCTTATTGTATATCGCTTTTAATGCATTCATATACCTGTCTCCAAAACCCATCTCCTCCAATTGCATCAACATAAACTGCCAATTCACATTGTCAAACGCTTTCTGTGCATCTAAAAACACTAATGCCATTTGTTTCTCTGAGTGGGTTTCATAATATTCCAAAGTATTCAATATTATCCTCGTTATTTTTTATTTGTCTCTTGCACATAAATCCATTTTGATCTGACTGTATAAAATAGTTTAAATATCTTTTTAGTCTTTCTGCCACTATTGAAGCAAATATTTTATAATCAGCATTTAGCAGGGATATTGGTCTATAATTTTTTATTTGTTGTGGGTCAGTACTTTTTTTTGGTGTAAGTGTAACATATGCCTCTGTCCATGAATCGGGTACTTTATTTTTTGTCAAAAGCTCATTCAATACTTCCAACATTGTAGTAGAAATTATTTCCTGAATTGTCTTATAAAACTCAGCTGGTAGCCCATCCGGATCGGGGGCTTTTCCAATATTTTGTCTGTTTATTGCTTTTGTCAGTTCCATCATTGTTATTTTCTCATCTAACATGGTCTTTACCTCATCAGGTATTTTCAGTAATTCTTCTTCTTGTAAATATTGCTGTACTTTGTTTTCTGATATTGCCTTTTGATCATATAGTTTCTCATAAAATTTCTGTACTATTTTTTTCTTCTCTTCATTTTCATAATGTAACGTGCCATTTTCATCCATTAATTGTGGTATTCTTTTTGATTCTTTTTCTTTCTTTAATTTATATGCTAGCCATCTCCCTGGTTTATTTGCATTTTCAAAATAGTTCTGTTTAGCTCCTCTAATCTTTTGTGCCAGTTCTTCTTTTTCCATTAGTCCAATTTTGTGTTTAATTATATCCATTTGATTTTTAGTATTTTTATGCTGTGGATATCTTTGTAGATCCTTCTCCAATTTTTTATGCTCTTGTTCTAGGGGATTGTTGTATTTGTCTCTTTTTAATATTCCTTCTTCTTGTATAGCCTATAATCACCCCTCTGGTATACGCTTTCATAGTATCCCATACATTTTGTAATGAGGTTTCTCCTGCTTTGTTTTCTTTAAGGAAGAAAGCCAACTCTTTTTCCAGGTATTTAATAAATTCTTTTTCTTTCAAAATTGAATTATTCAAAGTCCATCTTGATCTTTTCTTCTGTCCCTTCCATTTAATCCTTATTGGGTTGTGGTCAGCCCAAATGTTTGTATCAATATTTGCTTCTTGAATATTAGGTATTAAATCTGTTGACATCCAAATCATGTCTATTATTGACCATGATAAATGTCTATTTGAGTAGAATGTAAATTGTCTATTTTTGCTATTCAATTCTCTCCATATATCTTTGATACTCAGCTCCTCCACCATCTTGAAGAAAGATTTGGGTAATATTTTCCTATTTTTCTTATTTGTTTTCTGTGTTTTATAGTCCAGTTCAATGTTTACAATTGCATTAAATTATCCAAGGATGCATATCTTATCATAATCCAGTTCGATTATTTTATTATGTAGATTCTTATAAAATTGGTCTTGCTGGTTATCTGGAGCATAAATTGCAATTAAAAGTACTTTTGAGTTATTGTCTATTATTTCAACCATCAATATTCTTCCCTCTTCATCTGCATAAATTTGCTTAGCTTTAATTGTATTTCTAATATATAAGGCAACTCCTATTTTATTTTGTTGTGCCAATGATGTAAATATAGTCCCAATTCTAGGCCAATTCAACAAATGTACATGTTGTCTTTTGATATGCACTTCTTGTAGGGAGATGATATCCATATTTAATTTTCCTAATTTATGAAATATCTTTTTCCTTTTAATAGCCGAATTTAATCCATTTATGTTTGTAGAAATCAATTTCTTTTCCTCTTCCACTGTTTATACTTGATAGTTGGGATTTATTGCTCTTGTTGTTCTCTGTTCTCTTGGTTCTATAATTATCATTTGGCCACCTACTGCTCCCTCCTCCTGTCTCCTCTCCTCCCTTTGTTCCTTCTCCATTTCCATTGCCATTTCTGCTCATATTTTAAGTTCCTCTTCTCTTGCTCTCTCATCTTCTGTTCCTCCGAAGTATTCATTGTAAAATAATTCTGCACTCTCCACCAAGTCAATTCTGTGTCTTTGTTCTCGCCAAATAAATGTCAAACCTTCCGGGATGAACAATCTATAGTTAATTTCTTTTTTGGTTAACATCTTTGTCAGGAATTGATATTCTCTTCTTAAATCTCTCACTTTTCTTGGTATTTGTTTCAAGGCTATAATGTTTTTTCTTTTGTACTTCAATAAACCGTCTCTTGCCTTCTGCAGCATCTCTGTTCTTATTGTTTTCTTAGTAAATCTCGCATGTACTTCTCTTGGTAGTTTGTTTCTCATCGCATATCTAGTAAATACGCAATATATTTCATCCATTCCATCCATCACTTTTTCTTTAGTCATCTCCAAGGGTTCCGCTAATATTTCTGTCATAATTTCTTTAAGGTTTTCTCCCTTTTCTTCCTCGATATTTTGCAATCTTAAATAAAAATCGGCCTTTTCCATCGCCCAAAATATTGAATCTTTCCCTTTCTCGCTTTCAACCCTTGTCAATCTATTATCAATTTCTCCTACTTTCTTATCTGTTTTGTCACCTCTTTCTTCCATCTTCTGTATTTTTTCTCCATATATCGTTAATACCTGTTGTATATCTCCTTCCATCTTCTCCATCCTTTCCTCCATCCTTTCCTCCATCTTTTCCATTCTGTCCTCTGTACGCTTCCCTTGATCTTGTATTACTTGAAACATTGACTTAACTTCTTGCATAGAGGTCTCCTTTTCTTTATCTTTCTCCTGCCGCAACATCATTGCAATAGATCGTTGACCAGCTAGGCTCAGGGATAAGGAAGCAGGAATTGATGATCCAGTAGGTATTCTCTTACTCATATCAGATCAAATTATAATCCATTCGCAAAAGCCCAAAGGGAAATAAAAACCAATCTTCAGGTTCTTCTCTACCTTAATCCAATTTTATCCAATAAAAAAGAGGAACAAAAAAGAGGGGGGGAAAAGGAAGAAGAAAAAACAATGATGAAAAACAAATAGCAGATCCAATAAAAAAAATTGGAGTAAAAATGTATAAAATTCAAAAAACCTAGGAAAAAGACCAAAGGAGAAATTTCCCCCAAAGAGGAAAAAAGGAAATAACAATACAAATCCATCCACTTCTACAAAAAGTGGAGAGAAAAAGGGAATGCCAAGAGAAAAAAGCAGCAACAAGTCCAAAAATACCCAATTATATCCACTTGCTAGTCCACTTACTAATCAAACTATCAATGAAGTGAAAAACAAAAAATAAAAGAGAAAAAAATATATAGAAACCAATCCAAAATTAATCCATACTGAGGAACTGGACCAAAAAATAGAAGAATCCCAGTAAAAAGGAGAAAAAAATAAATCCAGCAAAAATAGAATAAAAAAACAAAAACAAAAACAAAAAAAGAAAGGTAACAGCTGTAATTTATAAATCCATGTCACTAAGTAAAGCAAAATCTCAGTGTAACATTCAGTGAGTCCAGAAAGCCAGAGTCAAAGACATATATCTTGTTCAAGGTCACAGTGTTCTTTCTTTCTCTTAATTTTATTCAACTTTCCAATTGTATACCGCTATTCAGAGACAACACCTGTTTTCAGTGCTGACTTATTATCTTTCTCCACTTAATAAAAATAATTTTTATTATATAACTTTACAGTCTTTTATTTTTAAAGAAAATTATTTTCCCTGTGACCTCCAGATGGCAGTATTGCTTAGCTTTCCTTATAGTTGTGTTCCTTAGTTACACTGTATCTCTATACTCTTAGCAGTGAAAGTTAAAAAAAAAAAGAATCGAGAGAAAAAGAAAAAGTACTTCAAATATTTAAACTAAAAAAGCACAAAAGGTTTAATTTCTTCTTATTTTTAAATTCAATCCAGTCCAGTTATTTAAACAAAGAAGCAAGACAAAGTAATCCTTTTTTTCCCCAAAGAATAAAAATCCAAATAAAATTGACAGTTCCTTGCTGTTCGCTGCTATTTTTAACTTTTCTGTCTTCTTTCTTTAATAATTCTTTTATTTGGTGTACTTCTTTATTTATCTTTTAAAATAAAAATTTCTCACCCAAACCGTCACACCATCTTATTTCTTTCTTTTCCTCTTCTGTTCCGAGGCTGGCACAGCTTTTTAGTGGCTCGTGATAAATGGCCGCTTCCCACCGCTGCTGGACTGTAAAGCTTCCTGGATCTACCAGGGACTTTGCAATGTCCCTGGGATCAACAGGATGCGCTCCTTTTGCTTACCGTCTCACCAGGACGGTTTGGGTCCACTGGGACTGTCTAGCTGCAGGGGTATTGGGCGGCTTTCTCGGAGCCCCAAGAAAACCGTCTTCGCTGCCGCTCAAGCCCTGCCCTCCAAGCTTCTCCAGCTCTGACAGGATAGTGAGGAACGGAAGGATTTACACTCCTTGCAGACAGCTGGTCATTTGCTTTCTTTTTAGAGGGTCATTGAAGCACTTGGAGGTTTATCTGTGTCCTCAAGGTCACCTGAGTAGTGCTACTGGTTCCTGTAGTCTGCAATTTTTTCCCCCTCTGGAAATTGATTCCTACTCCCACACCATTCCAAGGGTGTTCATCCCAAATTGTATAGCTAAAAGTCTGTTATATAAATTCTTCCATTCCTCACTATCCTGTTACAGCTGAAAAAGCTTCTTGGATGAGAAGCTAAACGTCTTCAAAGAAAAAAAAGTTGCCTCCTGAAAAAGCACCTTTGGGACAACCATGACCTGTCCTGTAGGACTCAAGAGTCTATACAGACCTTAAACCAGTGTTTGTCAGCCTGAGGAACTTTTGGAACTGTGGACTTCAACTCCCAGAATTCAATTCAGTTTGCTTAACTGTGGACTCCAACTCCCAGAATCCACCAGCCCACCATGTGGGCTGGGGAATACTGGGAATTGAAATCCACAGGTCCGAAAGTTCCTCAGGTTAACAGCCTTAAACAATATATTTTTATAAGTTTACTTGCTCACCAGCCCCATAAGCCATCTCCTAGGACCAGCAAAAGACCAACCCACCTTCATTCCCTATATTCAGCAAATATGTATATATGCTGCCATCAATGTGTGAAGCTCGGCATTTTATAGAATCTACAGGCCAAAAAAGAGACATCCAAATACGAAAAGCTGAATATTTCACACATTTTCTAGGGATTCAATGCAATGCCAAAAAGGCAAACCAGCATAGTATAAAATATTCAGTTTAAAATGACATTCTAGCCTTCTTTGTTGCAATAAGTAGGTCAATACTGGCCTGTTTCTTTTCTTTTTTTTCTCCCAGTAAGAAAGTCCTGTATTTTATTTTGCATTGCTTTATTTTAATCTATTTCCTTTCTACAGAGGAATAGGATTAGGGTTATGAGTCATGGTGGCACAGTTGTTAGAGTGCAGTACTGCAGGCTACTTCTGCTGATTGCTGGCTGCCTGCAATTTTGTAGTTCAAATCTCACCAGGCTCAAGGTTGACTCAGCCAGCCATCCTTCCAAGGTCAGTAAAATGAGGACCCAGATTCTTGGGGACTGCTTAGAGAGGGCTGCAAAAGCACTGTGAAATGATATATAAAGTCTAAGTGTTATTGCTATTAGGGTTAAGGTTAATTCCATGACTCTTCTTTCATACTTGGCCTGAATAGTTCTTGTCATTCTGCATAATGCCTAGTTATTATATACAATGTCTAGGGAAAGTACAGTATATAGCATATTAAAATAACGCAGACATTTAACAGAATAACAGAATTGGAAGGGAGCTTGGAGGTCTTCTAATTCAACCCCCTCCTCAAGCAGGAAACACTATACCAGGGGTAGGGAAACTTGGCTCTTTTATCACTTATGGACTTCAACTCCCAGAATTCCTGAGTAAGCCATAAAAGGTTCCCCAACCCTGGCCTACTGGTTTTTCAGTTATAGGCCAGGGATGTGGAACCTTTTATGGCTCACTCAGGAAGTCCATAAGTGATAAAAGAACCAAGTTTCCCTACCCCTGCCCTATACCATTTCAGACAGAGCTTGGCTTTCTTTTTTTTTTAATGATTGTGCAGAACAAATACAAATAAATGGATCCATGTTTCGCTTCTCTTCCGTAGCGTAACATAGCATAGCGAGTTGGTAGGGACCTTAGAGGTCATATAGCCCAGGGGTCGCCAACCTTTTGGACCTCAGGGACCACCAAACTCATAATTTTAAATCCCGCGGACCAGAGACCATGGGAAAATCCCCAAAAAAGTCTGCAGGAAAATTCCACACCCCCGTTTTCCTCCCGATCAATCGTTCTTTATTTGGGATCTTTTGGCTTCATGTAAGAGAAGCAGCAGAAGTCTTTCTTTCTCTCCCCCAAACTCTGCCAGAAATGAGTCTTTGCTGGCGCAGCCTCTTGGAGCAGGAGGCCATGCAGGGTCCCAAAGACTCATTTCTGGCGGAGTTTGGGGGAGAGAAAGAAAGACTTTTGCTGCTTTCCTTGTGTGCAGCCAAAAGCAGAAGCGGAAACAGCCCGGTGGCCAGGTGAGGCGCATGGGGTGAGTAGGGCAAGTTCCCCCCCGCGCCCTTTCCCCCCTCCCCTTACTACCTTGTGTTGTTTGCAATGCAAGCAATGCAAGCCTTGTGTTCCCACAGGCCATGTGAGAGGCACAGCCTTGTGTTCCCATTCAGCCTGGATTAATTGCTTTGGGGGGTGCTTGGGGGGGGTGACATTTCTCTGTGGACCACCAAAATTTTCTCGCGGACCACCAGTGGTCCTCGGCCCACTGGTTGGCGACCACTGATCTAGCCCAACCATCTGCTCGACCATTTCAGACAAATGGCAGTTCAGTCTCTTCTTGAAACCCTTCAGTGAGGGCACCCACAATTTCTGGGGGCAAGTCATTCCACTAGTTAATTGTCCTCACTGTCACGAAATTTTTCCTTAGTTCTATCTAGGTTGCTTCTCTCCGTGATTAGTTTCCATCCATTACTTCTTGTCCTGCCTTCATGTTCTTTGGAGAATAGGTTGACACACACACACCTCTTCTTTGTAGCAGCCCCTTAGATATTGAAACCCTGCTATCATGTCACCCCTAGTCCTTCTTTTCATTAAACTAGACATACATAATTCCTGCAACTGTTCTTTGTATGTTTTAGCTTTTAGTCTAAAAACATTCGACAGATTTTCTAGGCATTCTATACAGTGCTAGCTTTTCACAAATTGCCAGTAACATATATATATTTTAGCATAATAATCATTTGCACTATTTCCAGCATTGGATTCCCTATTTCTATGTAATTAACTTATCCCATGACTACATTTGGGGTTTAATCAGAGCAAGCATTCATGAAGGTTTTACTAACCAGTTTCATTACCCCTTATGTACTAGTAATGGATTGTGAAATGTCTGTGAAGCTAAAATAAGAATATTTTAACAGATGCTACATTTTTAGGGAAGGGGTCTTTTGACCTTTCCTTCAATTGGAAGAAACAAGTTTGCCCTAGGTATTAAGACCCAGAGAAGGGTCACCAAAGCTAAGGACTGGGTGCTATTGTAAAGAAACCAAATCAATATAATTTATTTGATTTCTTTACAATAGCCCCCAAATCTATTATATAATGTGTGCCTGTAATTTGCCACTAAGACAGTTTATAAAGTCAAAATCAACAAGCCAATACAAACTTCTCAGTAGGTCACATTATATTCCAAGGTTCAGGGGTGAGTTTGGTTCAATTTGTGTTTTTATCAAGGATGGTTTAAACTTTTCTAGCCTTATTTATAACCCACCATCTGCAGAAATCTCCCAGCAGGCTCACTTCCTTTTTAAGTCAGTGTGGTGAACAAAGATAAGGAAACCAAACTGAATTAAATCTACTTTGCTTGGGCTTTGAGTAAGTAACTTTACACGGATGTAATAATGAATTAAATTCTTCAGCAAAGTAAAATTTTTAAAAAGCCCTGAGAGAATGTCACATAAGCAAATTTACCAGACTTGAGTTCAAGTTAGATAATCTACTTAAAATCCCGGCGAGCTGGTTGCAGAAAGCAGAAGAAATAAAACATTGGGCTGAGATGAGAAGATAGACTTGAGAGTAGCAATAAGTAAAATGACTTCTGGTCACTCAGGGGGAAAAAAAGTTCTATTTCCTCTTATAAGAGTCCAGGATGCTGCCCAGCGTTTCGTAAAACCCTGCTTCTTCATTGGTGTTTACATATACCCATCTTGGCTTCCCTCTTCTTCAGATTGGTTCCTGTTTGAGGTTGCGATGCCTTTGTTTCAGGATTGGCTCAGTCTTGAAGAGCAACTGACAGGCTTCTTATGCAAATCGGACATCCTTGTACAAGGAATCCGTCTGCCTGTTGGACTTGCATGGCGATCGTATGACAGGCCATGACATTGGGCCCTCCTACATCTCTAGATGCTTCCTTGCATTTGCATCTTTTGCAGGCTGTCCTCAACTTACAACAGTTCATTTAAAGTTACAATGGTGCTGGAAACAAGTAACTCATGATTGCCTTTCATGCTTAAGACCATTGCAGCGTTCCCCATGGTCGCGGGATCAAAATTCAGATGCTTGCCAAGTGACTCATATTTATGACCATTGTGGTGTCACGTGATCCCCTTTTGTGACCTTCTGACAAGCAAAGTCAATGGGGAAGCCAGATTCACTTAACCAGCGGGTTACTTAATATAACTGCAGGGATTCACTTAACAACGGTGGCAAGAAAAGCCATAAAACAGGGCAAAAACCACTTAACAGAAATTTGGGGCTCAATTGTGGTCGTACGTCAAGGACCACCTACCATCTTTAGCCATTTACCTAGAACTGGTATTCTATGTTTTCACCAACCTCTATTCTCTTTACTTATTAGCCATTAGTTAGACTTATCTAAACAGGTAACATGCTAATATTTGAGCAAATATCATATAAACTCCATCAACATGTATATAAAAATTCCCCAGGTGTCCAACATTCTTTGGAAGAATTCAACATTCTTCCAAAATATTTCTCTTGACTCCCCTACAGACTCAATAAAAACAGTTCTTCTATTCTTATCCATCCTCCCAGAGTCGCTCTATAATGAGACGGGCGACACATAAATTTAATTAATAAATAAATATTACAGTATGTATTTTCCCAAAGGTTCTTTTTCAGGAGGCAACTGGACTTTCTTTTTTCTTTTGAAAACATTTTGCTTCTCATCCAAGAAGCTTCTTCAGCTCTGACAGGATATTGAGGAATGGAAGGATTTATATTCCTTGCAGACAGCTGATCATTTGCATCCTTTTTAGAGGGTTGTTGAAGCACTTGGAGGTTTATCTGTGTCCTCGGGTAGTTAGCTAATGGTTCCTGTAGTCTGCAATTTTCCCTCTGGAAATCTATTCCTACTCCCACACCATTCAAAGGGTGTTCATCCCAAATTGTATAGTTCAAAGTTTGTAGAGATTCTCAATCATCCAGGTCCAGGACACAGATAAACCTCCAAGTGCTTCAACGACCCTCTAAAAAAGATGCAAATGACCAGCTGTCTGCAATGAATATCAATCCTTCCATTCTCCACTATCCAGTCAGAGCTGAAGAAGCTTCTTGGATGAGAAGCGAAACTGTCATGCCCTTGGTAGAGTCGGATTCCTTGTTCTTTTAACTCTTGATTTGATTTTAGTTTCCCTTGGGCATCTAATAAGTCGTTATATTTTATCATTTTGCCTAAGTCTAGTCTGTTTGGGTGTATCATGGCCTCCATGGTTGACAACCAGCGTGGTATTCTCATATAGTGTTTATTTTTTATTTTTCTCCATGTTTGTAATAGTGAATCTCTTATTAGATGCCTGTTGAAATAGGCATGAGTTTTACCCTTTTTCTCCCATAAATATGCCAGCCTTCATGGAGGTCATGACCCTCTATCATTAATATTCTTTTACAGGCATGATATTCCCCTCTGAAAAAAAAATCTGAAAAGTAGCCAGGGGTGCAGGGGTTGCCTAAGCACCCGCCGCGGTCTGCGCAGCGCCCCAGTGGGAATTAAATTGGCAACGCCCCCTTGAAGCTTTAGCAGAGTAAAGTAATCAAAAGTGATTTTTCAAGGTGAGTCTGCATGATAGTTTTATTTGACAAAAAATAAAAAATAAAAAGCACCATGAGAATGCTCTCGGGCAAAGGATTTCACATTTAAAAAATAAAACAAACAAACAAAAACTGCTTAACAGACAGAAAAACAGCCACAATGCTTCACCTCTAATTGGACTTTCTCTTTGTTCCCTTTCCTTTGATCAGCATTGCTTCTCTACGCTTCTTTCTAGCTCCCTCCCAACAATTCGGCCATGCATTTTATTTTACTTTTTCTTTCTTTTTTCGCATGCCTTGAGAAACACAACTTCCTTCTCCCACCCACCCAAAAGAAGATGATGATGGTGACAGCGGGAGGCAGGAGTCACTCTCTTCCTCGCAAGCCCCCCAGCGCCCAGGGCTGGCGAAAAAAGCAAGAGCCGTTCTTACAATCTCTCTCTCTCTCTCTCCCACTGGAATACAGTCAAGCACTTTCCAGCACGTGCGATCTGCCGCTGCCGCTTTGCACCTTGCAAATGCAAAAACCACAGAGGGCTCCGGGATTTTGTTTTTTTGTTTTGGCAAAGAGCAGCGCGAGCAAAAAAGAGCAGCCAGCCAGCAACCTGCTACCAGTAGTCTAAACAACGCTTCTTATTGAGTCGGAGGTGGGGGGGAGGTAGGAATTAGGGGGAGAGGGGACAGACGGGGTGAGGAACAGGAGAGGAGACGCCTTGGAAACCATGCAAGAACTTTTCTGCTTCCAATTACCCCCATGCTTACAAGTTGCAAAGGAAACACGGAACTCAAAACAGCCCAGCTGCGCGGCTCAGCTAGGTTCGGGTCTTCCTCCCCACCACTTAAAAACGCGGAGTTCCGGCGCTTCCCACGCTTGCAAGCGGAGAGAACCGCTGGCTTTTTTCCACTGACCAGTGGCAACTTTGCAAAAAAAGCACAATAATAATAATAATGATGATGATGATGATGATGATGTTCGGAAAAGAAAAAAATCAGAATTCTGATTTTAGTCGGAAGAATATCGTGTATGTTTTATCACTTAATTTGACCCAATCCTTGACCCAATTTAATATCACTGCTTCATAATATAATTCCCAATCTGGTAGCCCCAAACCACCTCTGCTTTTACTATTTTGCATCAGTTTTAATTTGATGTGCGATTTCTTACCCAGCCAGATGAATTTTGTTGTTATTTTATTTAATTCATTAAAGAATGGTTTCCCTAATTTTATTGGAAAAGATACATTAATTTAGGTAGGGTGTTCATTTTCAATACTGCTACTCTGCCTAATATAATTGTAGTTTTGCCCATGTTTCTAATTCTCTTCTAATTTGTTCAATTAATTTAGAATATATATCTTTTATGGATGAGCACCTGGCAGATAGCCATATTCCCAAGTATTTTATTTTTTCCCACTCTGTAGTCCCAATTTGTTTTGTACCTCTATTTTTTGATTTGCAGTGCAGTTTTTGATTATCAATTTGGTTTTATTTTTGTTTATTTTTAATCCTGCAACTTCCCCAAATTTTTCTATTTCTTGAAGTAAGATTGGTCCACTATCAATTGGATCTTCCACTATGAATACAAGGTTGTTCGCAAAGGCTTGGACCTTGTATTCTTCGTTTCTGATTTTTATACCCTTTATTCTTGAATTTCGTCTAACTGGGGTAATTCTTATGATAAAATAAATAGCAGAGGTGATAGTGGACACCCTTGTCTTACTCCTTTACCTACCTCGAAATCCTCTGTACACTCTCCGTTCATTAATATACTTGCTGTGTGAGTAGAATATATAGCTTCTTACGTTCTTACTATATTGGTACCGAAATTCATTCTCGTTATTTGTTGTAGCATAAATTCCCAATTAAGATTGTCGAAAGTTTTTTGTGCATCAAAAAAAATTAATGCTGCCTGTTTTTCCTGGTGTTCTTCGTAATATTCAGTTGAATTCAGAACTATTCTA
This sequence comes from Pseudonaja textilis, assembly GCF_900518735.1. The sequence continues at coordinate 87,318 of NW_020769503.1, forward strand.
ATATTATTCTTGATTTGTCTGTTTGGCAAAAAGCAATTCTGATCCGAATATATAATTTCATTTAGGATTGGTTTCAATCTCTCAGCCATAATTGTCATAAATATTTTATAGTCTGTATTCAATAGAGAAATTGGTCTATAGTTTGAAATCACTTGTTGATCTGCACCTTCTTTCGGAATTAGGGTGACATATGCCTCAGACCAGGACTTTGGTAGTTTCGCTTTTAGTAATGCCTCATTATATACCTCTAATAGTATTAATTCAAATATTTCATACATCTCTTTATATATTTCATTGGGAAAACCATCTGGCCTGGGTGTTTTATTGTTTTTCTGCTTTTCTATTGCTCTTTTAAGCTCTGTTGGTGTTATTTCTCTGTTTATTATTTCCTTTTGTTCGTCTGAAATTGAACTCAAACCATTCTCCTCTAAGTATTGTGTTATCTTTTCCTCCGAAACTTCTTGTTTGTACAGCTCACCAAAATAACTTAGTGCAATGGGGTTTTTTTCTTTCATCTGAGAACAAATATTCCCTTCTTTATCCTTCAATTGTTGGATTAGTCTTTTTTCCTTTTCTACTTTTAGTTTATGGGCTAGCCATCTACCTGGTTTGTTAGCAGATTAAAAAAAAAAGTTTTATAAATTTTAAGTTCCGCGTTCTTCTAAAAATGTTAAATTTAATTTACATCTAATCTTCATCCTTTCTTTTTTCATTGTCATATTTTTAGGATCTTTTTGAAGTCCGCTTTCTAGTTCTTTAATCTTGTTCTGTAATTCATTTTGTTGTTTCCTTTCTATCTTATTTTTCCTAATTGTATAGGCTATTAATATCCCTCTCATAAAGGCTTTTGTTGTGTCCCATAAGTTCTGCAAATTAGTGTGTTCTTTTAAATTTGCACTAAAAATATTTCCAATTAATTTTTAATTTTTTGTATATATTCTTTTTCTTTTAGGATTTGTGTGTTTAACGTCCATCTCATTGTCTGTTTCCTTTGTCCTTTCCAAGTGATTTTTTATGGATTGTGATCTGCCCATATGTTGGGCATTATTTCTACTTTATATATTTCATTTCCAATTATTTTGTTTGTCCACAATATATCGATTCATGACCAAGATTGGTGAAGGTTTGAGTAGAATGTATAGTCTTTTTTGTTTGGGTATCTTTTCCGCCATATATCCTCTAAGTTGGTTTCTTTTATTAAATCAAAAAATAGTTTTGGTAGGCAATTCTTTTTTTTCTTCCTATTATGCTCTTTGCCAGTGTAATCTTTTTCAATATCTACTATAGCGTTGAAGTCCCCGACCAAGCATCCTGTCCTGTCTCCACTATTTTATCATAAAGAGTTTGCTTCTCTCTGGGGTCTTGTTCGCAATCCTTCTCTTCTTGGTCGATCTGTCTCTTCTTTATCTCCCCCTTCTTGCTCTTCTTCTAACACCTCTTGTTGTTGATCTTCTTGTTGGTCTTCTTGGTTCTTGCTCTCCAATTCTTCCTTACTGCTTGTTTCCTCTTCTGCTCCCACCAACTGTTCATATAATTCCTGTGCCTTCTCGATGGTGTCGATTCTTATTCTTTCTTGCCAGGTCACGAGCATTCCTTCTGGCACCAACCATCTAAACCAGATACGTTGTTATTTAGGAATGATGCTAAAAAATTATATTATTTTCTGAGTTCTCTCACTCGCTTTGGGATCTGCTTTAGGGTCAAGATTTCTTTGTCCTTGAAGATCATCGGCTCATCTTTCGTCATCTTGTAGACAATATCTCTCACATTTTTCTGTGCAAATCTTACATGAACCTCCCTTGGCACCCCCTCCCATTTTCTCAAGCTATGTGGCAGCCTTGAATAAGCTTTCCAAAGCTGACACTCCATAGACATTTGGCTGTGCGGATGCTACAACACTTATTAGTGCGAGGGCCAATTGTAAGTTCCTTTTTTTCCCCAGTGCCTTTGTCACATGGAACGATTGCAAGCTGGGGACTATAGATAGTCCTCCACTTATGACCTCAAAAACAACAATTTTCTTCTTAAGCGAAACATTTGTTATAGTGAGTTTTGCTCCACTGTAGGACCTTTCTTGCCCCAGTGGTTAAGTGAATCACTGCAGTTAAGTTGGTACAGGTAGTCCTCGACTTACAACAGTTCACTTAATGACCATTTGAAGCTACAAGGGCACTGAAAAAAGTGACTTATGACCATTTTTCACCCTAATGACCATCATGGCATTCCCTGTGGTCACATTATTTACATTTGGATGCTTGACAATTGACTCACATTTATGACAGTTGCAGTATCTTGGGTCATGTGATCCCCTTTTGCGACCTTCTGACATGGGGAAGCCAGATTCACTTAACAACCATGTTACAAACTTAACTGTAGTGATTCACTTAACAAAATTGGCAATAAAAGTCATAAAATGGGGCAAAACCCACTTAACAAATTTCTCACTAAATTTTAGGCTCAATTGTGGCTGTAGGTTGAGGACTGCCTGTAATACAGTTGTTAAGCGAATCTGATTTTCCCACTGACTTTGCTTGTAAGGTCGCAAAAGGGGATCATGTGACCCAGGACACTGCAACCATCATAAATATGAGTCAGTTGCCAAGTGTTGGAATTCTGATCACGTGACCATGGGGGGGCTGCAATGGTTGTAAGTGTGAAAAATGGTCACAAGTCACTTTTTTTCAGTGCCATTGTAACTTTGAACAGTCACTAAACTAACTATTGTAAGTGGAAAACTATCTGTATGCCACCTTGAAATTGCAAAAAACTGAATTTCTAGTTTTCTCCTTTTAGCCAGTTGAGGATAAACTAGGATAAACATGGCACTGAAGGCAAGGAGTTGGGGAAGACTAGATGGGATGATCTTCTAATGTGCATTTTAACACCATTCTTGGAAATTGGTCATTTCCAAGCCAAGTTGCAGGACATGCATTAACCAATCCTGAAATAATATAATCACTTAAGAGAGAACCAATCTGACAAGAGGAGGAGACTAAAAGCTGGAGAACCAAGGAACTAATGAACCAAAACTACAGCACCAGCAGGCTGGATGGACCCTGAGCAAATAAAGGAACTATGCTTTGAGCAAGGGGAGAGAGGGAATCCATCACATGAGCTGCGGTGGCGCAGTGGTTACAGTGCAGTACTGCAGGCTACTTCTGCTGACTGCCGGCTGCCTGCAATTTGGCAGCTCAAATCTCACCAAGCTCAAGGTTGACTCAGCCTTCCACCCTTCCGAGGTCAGTAAAAGGACCCAGATTGTTGGGGGGCACCATAGGCTGACTCTATAAACCGCTTAGAGAGCTGTAAAAGCACTGGTTAGAGTGGAGTACTGCAGGCTACTTCTGCTGACTGCCTGCAATTTGGCAGTTCAAATCTCACCAGGCTCAAGCTTAACTCAGCCTTCCGTCCCTCTGAGGTTGGTAAAATGAGGACCCAAATTGTTGGGGGGCAATATGCTAATTCTGTAAACTGCTTAGAGAAGGCTGTAAAAGCACTGGGAAGCGGTATGGAAGTCTAAGTGCTATTGCTATCCACAGCACAGACACTGCTTCCCATCTGTTCCTTCATCTCGCCAGGGTCTTTCAGCTTGGAATTTATTTATTTGGAAGCTTTGGTAGTTTTTAACTCTATGGAAATGTCACCCAGGCTCCTCTGTTGTGAGTTTATGTTTTATTGAGTCAATGAAGAAAAAAACACCCTCCTTCCCCTTGTATCAGGAAAATGTGGTTTCTAGACCTAGCACCTGTGTCAAAAAGGGAAGGGAGGTTTTCTGTGGGTTTGAAAGAAAATATATGCAGATGAGATTATGAAGGGCACAGTAAAAGAATCCGAGAAGCACTGGATTTCACAAGCTCGGCTGAACCAGCAACCACATTCAGAGTCTTTGGGACTGTATGTGGATTAATAAAATGACTGTTCAGATTTTTTTCTGGGGGAAGAGATCAAGTAGAAGGGTCTTCCCCGTGGCAAATTATATTCCTAAGCATCCAATCACATGTAAGCCTATCAGCTTTACTAGTAGTAGTACTTTATTATCATTACACCTTGTACAACGAAATTAAATGCCATCTTCAGTGTAAATCATACATAAGAAAACTATAAAAACTGAAACAAAAACATTCTTCACATTCTATGCAATTGAATTGAAAACCCCTGATGTTGCATTAATATTGCACTATGCAATAGAATTCAATATAGTTACTGCTCTGGGATAGAAGCTGGTTTTCAGCCTATTTGTCCTTCCTTGTTTTTACCGTCCTGTACCGCCTGCCAGATGGTAATAGTTCAAAAAAAAAAGGGGGTGCACAGGATGAGATGGACCTTTAAGAATGTTTTGAACTTTCTTAAGGCAGCAGGAGCTATAAAGCTCTTCCAAAGAGGGGAGAGGGCAACCAATGATCCTCTGGGCAAATGATGTTAACCCTCTGGAGCACTGTCCTATCTGCCACTGTGCAATTGGCAAACCATACACAGGTGTAGTAAGTTAAAACACTCTCTGTGGTGCAGTGGTAGGAGGTCAACAGCAATTTTTCATTCAGTTGTTGTTTCCTGAGAAGTCTCAGGCAGTATAATCTCTGCTGGGCCCTTTTGACCAGCACTGCAATGTGATTGCCCCAGGTCAGGTCCTCTTTTATGGTAACACCCAGAAACTTGAAACTGGCCACTTACTCCACTCGATCTCCATTGATAACCAAGTGGTCTACAGTTCTGGCTTCAAATGTCTTGCCTTACAAATCAGCAGCCTTCAGCATGCAAATTGTTTTGCGGCACCCCAAATTACTCCAAGTCCAATCATGCAGCAGAGCCGCCCCGCTGTCCCGCCCGCAGTCCATGCAAGCAAAACCCCAGCCCAGTTGCCATCTCACCTCAGCCCCTGACAGGAAAGAATGGGTCGTCCCCGTGATAGCCAGGTAATTCTCATTTTCCCCAGGGAACTTAGGAGAAAGGAAAACATCATCAATCAGTTTCTCTTCCCTTTTATCTTAAACCAGCCACACAACAGAAGTGGCTGGGATAAAGCCACAATATTTGCATAGCTAGAAGTTTATGAAACCTATTGCAGTTTTAGAGCTGTTCTCCCAACCTGCCCCCCACCCCCAAGAATGAATTCACTGCTTTTTTTCTCCAAGGGGTGAGTCAGTCAGTCATGCAGGGTTTTTTGTGGTTGCTTTACGAAAGTGTAAATTGGTACACTGAGACAGGGTGTCAGGATTCCAGCAGTTACCCCAATTAAATAATGAGTCTTGAGCCAAACTTCCAAAACGTCAAAAGGATTTATTGGGAGTTAACATGTTTGGCGCTGCCTGGGTGTAGCCGACTCTGACACACATAATTCAACTCATAAAATATTTCTATGGTCTTTTTAGAGTTGCCACAAGGGTTCCACAATGTTAAGACTTGCAGACTTCAACTCCCAGAATTCCTCAGCTAGCCATGCTGGCTGAGGAATTCTGGGAGTTGAAGTCCTCCCAAGTCTAATGCTGCCAAATTTGGAGACCCTTGCTTTAAGAGGCAACAATCAGACATTAGGATGAGCCACACTATGGTTTGTTGACTTTGGCAAAACATTGAACCAGCTGTCTTGGTCTAGAAGTCTGGTTTAGCATGACAGGTGAGCCTACCCAACTCTGACCTATTCAATAAACCTTGTTTAACAGGATGAGAGCGTGATGTGGAAGACAGCCAGGGACTGGCACAGGAGCATTGACAACTTCTTAACAACCCCATAATCCCTTGTGGGGTGGAGTGTGGGCAACTGAATGGAGCTGAGTGTTTCCTGGCTGGATGCCCTTCCTGTCGCCAATGTGGAGCTTTGTTCAGCAGATATATTCTCATTGTGCCCAGAGAGAGAAATATCTGCCTAGGATCGAACTCACAGCCTCCTGACTGAGAGGCGAGAGCTCCACCTCTAGGCCACCGCACCACTCAGGAGCATTCACAACTGAATTTGAAAAAAATAGACTGAAGGTTGTCTGAAGGTTGAATCATGGCAACTGGACCCAAATTGGTCCAGCTGTTATGATTCAAACTTCAGACAACCTTCAGACTTCTCTGCCTGGATGACTGAGAATCTTCATAGCAAATGATACTCCTTTGATAAGTTGCTGTCTTTGAATCATTCGGAAAGTGAGAGTCATGAAGAGTTAATATGGATTCTCTACTCAGTTTGGCTGGGTCAGGTTTACATATAAAGGCTGTGCCAGAAGGTCTTTCTCTTATCACAAGCCTTGGTGGAATGTGGAAGTTAGAAAGTTTGGCTCGGCCAGGAAGGACTTTATAACGCATGGACATTTTGTGGAGATAGAGGACAGGTAGTCCCAAAGGTGCTTTTTTTCATGAGGCAACTGGACTTTCTTCTTCTTCTTCTTTTGAAGACATTTCGCTTCTCACTCAAGAAGCTTCTTCAGCTCTGACAGGATGGTGGGGAAGGGAAGGATTTATATTCCTTGCAGACAGCTGGTCATTTGCATCCTTTTAGAGGCCCTTGGATGTTTATCTGTGTCCTCAGGGTCACCTGAGTCATGCTCCTGGTTCCTGTAGTCTGCAATTTTTTTCCCCTCTGAAAATCAATTCCTACTCTCACACCATTCCAAGGGTGTTCATCCCAAATTGTACAGCTAAAAATCTGTTATATAAATTCTTCCATTCCTCACTATCCTGTCAGAGCTGACAAAGCTTCTTGGATGAGAAGTGGCACAGGCTGTTAACTGATTCAGAAAAGCCAGCAATGAGACAAAACTTCCTCTTTGCACCACCACTGCTGCATAATCTCATATCAATAATCATAATCTCATAATCTTCCCAAGCCTGCTGAGTCTGCTTACTTCAAAGACCCAGAGCTGAACACAGCAGCCCTTCAATAGGCATTTAGGAAGTTTCAAAACTGCTGCAGAAGAAAAGGGAAAAAGGAAAAGAGGAAAGGGAAAGAAAAGGGAAGGGAAGGAAAAGGAAAGGAAAAGAAAAAGAAAAAAGCAAAGGAAAAGGCAGAGCAAGAAGCGACCACAGTCGGCAGGAGCCAGCAAAGGTTTCACTGTGAACCATATTGCCACCAGCAATGTTCACAAGCCTTTTGAGGCTTTACATGTTTTTGTTCGTGGAGTTCCTTGCATGTCAGAGGTAGCGCTCAGTTTTCAAGTGATTAAATAAATGACCATTTATCTTATCTGGGTGATGCAACCCGTATTTATGATGCCGGTCAGAAATATTCTACAGCATTTTACAGCCCGAGTCACATCCAGCCCTTTAGTTGCCCCTGTCTGGCTCACATGGATTGATTTTACTCTGAAGGTGACTGGTGGTTGTTTTTTTTGTTTTTTTTCCAATTTATGTGCGGGCATGCCTGTGCACTTTCACAGACCTCTTAGTTCAGCCCTGAGCAATAGGACCAGTTTCTCATGTGGTTCCTTGGAAAAATTGCCCACCCGTTCTTTTGCCATGTGTCTGAACCTTGACAGCTTCTAGACGTATGAACGTCAACTAGAATTATTAGAATAACAGAGTTGGAAAGGACCTTGGAGGTCTTCTAGTCCAACCCCATTCAGGCAGGAAACCCTATACCATTTCCGACAAATGGTTATCCAATCACTTCTTAAAAACTTCCAGTGTTGTAGCATTTACAACTTTTGGAGGCAAGTTGTTCCACTGATTAATTGTTCTAACTGTCAGGAAATTTCTCCTGATTTCTAAGTTGCTTCTCTCCTTGATTGGTTTCCACCCATTGCTTCTTGTCCTGTCCTCAGGTGCTTTGGAGAATAGCTTGACTCCCTCTTCTTTGTGGCAGCCCCTGAGATTTTAGCACTATCATGTCACCTTTGGTCCTTCTTTTCAGCAAACTAGACATACCCAGTTCCAGCAATCATTCTTTAACTAGAAAGTGACGTTCATACCTCTTCAAGTTCCCAAGGCTGAGAAATACTGTTCCACAATAACATGAACTGTGCTTCATGCAGTAAGATATTCCATTTCAGCACAGCTTCACTGAAGAACATAGATGTGGAAGGGTTCAAGGTACACTGGGGCTCATAACTCCTCCCTCTCAGCAAAAGGTGACATGTAGAAGTTCAAGACCAGGGCTCTGGGACAAATATATAACAAAAGGCTACCATATGTTAGTAATTAATAAAGAAAAAAGAAATGGAAGAAGTGAATCCACAGAGAAAAATAAAGAACCTAAGAAGATTAGAATTACAAGAAGCACTAGACAAAGGAATCAATAAAAATTGGGATAGGTGTGAACTGATATCATTGAATATTAATGGCATAAACTCCCCAGTAAAAAGGAAAAAATTGTTTTAAAATTTACAGGCATTAAAGGTCAACATAATAGCACTTCAGAAACTACATATTTTAGAAAAACAAAAATATTTATTAGAAAATAAAATATTAAGGAAATTTTTTTCTGCTCTTGATGTACAAAAGAGGGGTAGCATTTTATATAAAGGAATGCATCCCTGCTAAAGAAATTCATAAAGATAACGAGGGTAGGATTTTGATGGTTGAAATTGAATTAGGAAATAGAAAGATCCTATTGGTAGTAATATACGCACCGAAGGGCCCACAAGAATCTTTTTTCCAAAATTGTATTGTAGACTCAAAGAGTTACAATATGAAGAAATCTGTATAATGGGGGACTTTAATGCAGTTGTTGACAAATTGTTAGACTATAAGGGAAACAATACAAAGTTAGAAAAAAAAAGAAATTACCAAAAAGTTTTTTTGATTTCAGGAAGGATTTTAGTATTTGTGACCCATGGAGAGAAAGAAATTTGGAGAAAAAACAATATACATATTATTCTAATTGGCATAAATCATGGTCGAGACTCGATATGACACGGATGACCAATAAATTAAATTCAGAATTAATTGAAATTGGGCGTTGGTCCTTACCTGATACGCCCTTTCTCGTCGAGCTGCGTAGAGCATCCAGAGTGGGAGGTGCTTCAGTCTTCGCTCTCACAGGCTGAGCTATAATTGAGGAACGCTCCTCCTCCTCCACGTGACTCCTCCGTAGCGTTCCCCAGTTTTACGAAGACGAGAAGACAGAATTGCATCCCCTCTTCTTAACGTTTGAACAACTCTCAACTATAAAGTGCCTGAATCATTGGCCGAAACAGGATTCCCCACCAGACGGACGAATTAGGGTGGGGCTGGATGCTCTACGCAGCTCAACGAGAAAGGGCGTATCAGGTAAGGACCAACGCCCATTCTCCACAGAGCTGCGTAGAGCATCCAGAGTGGGACATACCAAAGCATGGCCTGTCCTACAGGAGGGACTCCATCTGGGCTGGAATCTCCTCTGGGTCTCTAACCACTTGTTGAAGGACTCGCCTGCCAAAGGACGCTTCTGCTGAAGCAAAGACATCAATTTTATAATGGCGGATAAAGGGAGACGGAGGCGCCCATGTAGCTGCTCGGCAGATATCAATTATCGGAGCCTGGGTAGCCCAGGCTGCTGAGGTAGCCGCACTCCTTGTAGAATGTGCGGTAATTCCACTAGGAACAGGAAGCGTCTGTGTTAAATAGGCCTTGGAGATTGTAGCTCTGATCCAACGGCCTATGGTAGACGGGGATACTCTGAAACCCAGCGTCTTTGGTTGAAATGACAGGAACAATGACTCTGACTTCCTGAAAGAAAGAGTACGATGGATATATATACAAAGCGCCCCTTGGACATCAAGAGTGTGCCACTGCCTTTTCCTTTCTCGAGAAGGTCTGGGGCAAAAATTAGGCAAAATAAGTTTCTGTGACCTGTGGAAAGCGGAGTTGACCTTAGGTAAGAGGGAAGGATCTGGTCGCAAGACCACCCGATCCGCGTGGAAAATGCAGAGATCCTTTCTAACAGATAGAGCTGCTATTTCAGATATCCGTCTTGCCGATGTGACAGCTACGAGGAACACCACTTTAAACGTAAGGAATTGCAGAGACGCCTCCCTCAGGGGCTCAAAGGGAGGCTTGGTCAGAGCCGTGAGCACCTTATTAAGATACCAAGTCGGGTATCTGTGGATCACAGGAGGGTGCAGATTGGTGGTACCTCTAAGAAATGCTCAGATGCGCGGGTGGTGCGAGAGCGAACCAGAAGAATTGCCAAAGACAACAGTTGATAGTGCTGCCAACTGCCTTCTCAAGGTATTGGGGGAGAGGCCCCTGTCCAGCCCATCCTGCAGAAAAGGCAAAATTTGTGCAATTGATGGGGAAAGTGGATTGATGAGCAACTTTTGGCACCATTTACAAAAACTGTTCCAGGTGGCATTGTAAATGCGGGTGGTCGAAGGCCGTCTCGCTGCCAGAATGGTACTGATGACCTGATTGGACAAGCCTTCCTTTTTTAGACGGTCCCGCTCAACCTCCAGATGGTTAGCTGAAGCCACTGCGGGTTTGGATGCTGAAGAGGACCCTGGGATAGAGAGATCTTGTCTGGCAGAATCCTCCAAGGAGGGGCCACTGACAGACTGCGAAGGTCCGCAAACCACGGTCTCCTGGGCCAGTACAGGGTGACCAGGAGAACTTCCGCCCTCTCGAGGATCAATTTCTGGATCACTTTGGGGATTAGCGGAAGGAAGGGGAAAGCGTGTAAGAGCCCTGTGGGCCATGGGCAGCGTAGGGCATCATGATTCTCCGCTTCCTGGGTGGGGTAGCGTGAGAAGAATCTGGGAGTCTGGGCGTTGAGTGGTGACGTTAACAGATCCAGCAGTGGACGACCGAATATCGCTGAGGCTTCCCTCAACAGGGAGGGGTGTAGGCGCCATTCTGACTGGTCTAGGGTGGCCCTGCTCAACCAGTCTGCCTGAACGTTTGAGACCCCCAAGATATGGTCTGCCTTGATGGATAGGAGGTGGGACTCTGCCCAGCGACAGAGCCGCTCGGCCTCTTTCATGAGTCGGATGGAATGTGTGCCCCCTTGATGGTTGATGTGAGCCTTGGTCGTAATGTTGTCCGTCAGGACCAGTACATGGCACCCCGCGTACCTGAGGGTGAAAGGTGCGTAGAGCTAGGTAGACTGCGTGGAGCTCCAGCCAGTTGATACTGCAACGCTGCTCGAGTGCTGACCAAGTGCCCTGGGCTGAAAACGAATGGATGTGAGCCCCCCAACCGGATAGGCTGGCGTCTGTCGTGAGAACGACTCTTTGGGGCTCCTTGAAGAGATGACCCTTGTTGGTAGCAGGCCTGGTCCACCAGAGGAGCGAAGCGAGGACCTTTGGAGGAACCTTCACCACGGCTCTTGAGGTGCTTCTTCCGGAGCGTTGATAAGGTAGCAGGAACCATTGCAGAGACCTCGTATGAAGCCGGGCCCAGGGAATAATGGATATGCATGAGACCAGTTTGCCAAGCAACTTTGACAGACTCAGTAAGGATGCTTTTTTTGTGCGTCTAACCTCCCTGATGGAGTTCCGGATGCTGAGGAGCCTCTCAGGGGAAAGGAAGACCTTACCCTTAACTGAGTCAATAACTGTACCTAAGTGAGCTATCCGGGTGGAGGGTGAGAGTTGGCTCTTCTCCCAATTTACAAGAAGACCATGAGACTGAAGAACCGAGAGCGTGGTTCTAGTGTCCCTCTCGGATTGGTCTTTGGAGGGGGAGAGGATGAGGATGTCATCCAGGTAGCAGTGGATACGGATGGGGAAATTCCTGAGGTGAGCCGCGAGGGCTGCCAGAACCTTGGTAAAGGTCCTTGGGGCAGAGGCTAGGCCAAAAGGAAGTGCCACGTACTGAAAATGCTGGCCATTGTAGCAAAATTGCAGAAACTGAAAAAACGAGGGATGAATAGGAATGTGGAGGTACGCTTCTGAAAGGTCAATGGAGGTAAGCCAATCTCCCTGCCTGGTGCCCTGAAGGATAGATTGAAGAGTATGCATCTTGAACTTATGACGAACAATGTAACGGTTAAGACTCTTTAAATCTAGAATGGGTCTCCAGCCTCCGGAGTGCTTAGGAACCAAGAAAAGGTGGGAGTAAAACCCTTTTCCCCGCTGCGAGGATGACACAGGCTGAATGGCCCTGATCTCGGAAAGGTGTTTAATAGCGGCTTCTATGAGAGCACGCTTGGTGTGGTCTCTGGAAAGGGGGGAAACCATAAAGCGCTCCGGAGGAGGGGACTGAAACTCAAGGGAGAGGCCGAATTTGACAGTGTTCCTAGCCCAATTATCGGAAGTGGATGATTCCCATTGGTCAGCAAAATATTTGAGGCGGCTGCCAATGGGATAGATAGTGGTGGAATTATCTGGGGCGCCGGGACGATTTACTTCCAGTGCCCCGGAAGGGTCTCCTGTAACTGGCCCCTCTCCTATTCCTGTCATCCGGGTCGCCCCGGTCCTGGTAGGCCAGGCGAAAGGACAGAGATCTCTGGAACCTAGGGGAGAAGGTTGATTGATATGGGGTGCGAAAGGAGCCCCTTCGAAAGGGCTGGGACACTCTGGACTCCTGCCTGAGAAAAAGAGAAGGGAGGAATTTCTTTTTATTTCTGCTTTCCAATAGAAGTGGTTCCAGAGCCAGGCCAAATAATTTGCCTCCCAAAATGGGAGCAGAAGCCAATTTAGTTTTATTCTTGATGTCCGCCTGCCAGTGTCTAAGCCAGAGCAGACGGCGGGCTGTAACGTGTGAGGAAATGGCCCGGGAGGAAAACTTCACAGAGTGAAAGGTGGCATCGGCCACAAATTCTGCCGCAGCTGTAAGCTTGGCAATGTCCTGGTGGGCCCTGGTGTTAGAGGGGGGGGACATGCTGCTTCAGCTGGTGGAGCCATCTGATGGAAGATCGAGTGAAAAAGGATGCGGCCGTGGCTGACCGAATGGCCCAGGCATCGGAGAAGTGAGCTTGGCGTAGTGCCATCTCGGCCCATTTGTCCTCTGGTTTTAAGGCTTCCAGGGCATCAGTTGGAGTAGAGGATGATGCTAATCTAACTATGGGGTCATCCACTTCAGGCGTGTCTAACAGTGAAGAGAAATCCGAATCGAGATTAAAAAATCTCTTGTCCTGACTGGAGGGGGCGGGGGGGCCCCCGATGACGACAACTGTTTTGTAACCAAGTCGGTGAAGATGGGTGGAGTGGGAATAACCTCGGCCTCTACGACCGGCTGTTTGAAGATAGAGTCCTCTGGGTCTCCGGGTGTTGCTGAGGAAGAGCCAGAGGGTGACTGGGATATTAAGCCCGAAATGTTCTTTGCCTTGAATAGCAAGGACTTGAACAGATGGGGTTTGAACAGGCCTACGAAGGAGGGTTGATCCGGAGAAATCCCCTCGTCCTCAGACATCTCTCCCTCCATCTGTTCCACCTCTGACAAGGGTTCAGAGTAGTGTAAGGACCCCCTATCCGATCCTTCCTCTTCCCCAAAGTATTGAAGACCCATATCCTCTTCCTCCTCCTCCACTCCTTCTGGAAAAGGGATGTCCCCTTGAGAAAGTACCTGACCAGGGCGATGCTCCGGTCCGGGGAGGGATCTGCCAGAAACAGATTCAACCTCATGTGCCATCATTTGGGAACCTGGTCTGGACAACTGCTGGATACCTTCCGCAATTCCCTGGCAGATGGCCAGTTGCATCCACTCCTTGATACTGTCTGGAATGATGCTCGTGGAGGGTTCCTCTGGGCGCAGTCCAGCAGCGGTAGGTGTGAATGTAGCTTCAGGTACCCGAGCGGCTTGGGGGCTGCGAGTGGGCGAACTGTGTCTGGAAAGAGAAATCTGATCTGGCAGAAGATGAGGTTGAGCGGAGGTAGAAGGGGTGGGAATATTAGGGACTGAGGGTACAGATAGAGAGTCCTTTGAACGCCTATCAAATTCCTTCTCCAAGGCTTTGTGGCGCCTTAAGGCATCCCTCTGAGAAGCCTTGGAGGACTCCTTGGCCTGCCTATGCAGATGCTGTGTCTTAGCCTTGGCCTTCAAGGAAGGTCCTCTGGGATTATCCAGGAAGTTGAAAAATACAGAGAGCAGACTCAAAGAGGCGGTTGGCACGCCTAGGAGTAGGACCTACAACAAGGCCGGATTTCCTATAGTTGGACCGCATCCCCCTTTTGGAAAAATTTTTGTTGAAAAAATATAATAACTGTTTTCTGGGTCTATTGCGAATATTAATTATATTTATGTTATTTTATTTTAATTTAATTTTAATTTAATTTTTTTTTAAAAAAAATTTTTGAAGGTGGGATCAAGTGGGCGTACCAAATCCGATGATTATAAAGACCAGAAACACAGATATACAAAAAAGAGTCAATGAGTCGAATGAACGCTGAGGCCACAAAAAAACACTGAGAAAGAATCAGACAAAAAAACAAGCAGGGCAACAAAATGGGAGGAATTACTAAGGCCTCGAACCTCGCCTCTGTAGAAAGCTGCGTGAATAGCCAACAATACGATCTAAATAGGGTAGCAGGGCTAAGAGTCACAGTACCCAGTTATAAAGGCACTAGCAGGCCTCTCGGTCAGGCTCTGTGCCTTAAAAATCACCGCAGCTGAGGAAATGAGCAAAACAAAATGGCGGCCATCACAAGGCACACCCAAACTGGCCGCCGGCCACGAGACACATCCAAAATGGCGTTCGGTTAAGAGACACACTCAAAATGGCAGCCGTCCACAAGGCACACCCAAAATGGCATCCGGCTATGAGCCACACTCAAAATGGCGGCTGTCTACAAGGCACACCCAAAATGGCATCCAACTATGAGCCACACTCAAAATGGCGGCCATCCACAAGGCACACCCAAAATGGCGTCCGGCCACGAGGCGCGCCCAAAATGGCGGCTGGGACCGGCGCGAACTACAGAGACGGAAGAGAAAACGCCACCTCGTATCAAGAAGCAGGAGGGGCGGAAGGGAGCAAGCTCACCTTGAAATAAGCATTCTTGGGGGGAAGGAACAACTTAAAAGGCGCTATAAATAGCGCGAACAGTAAGCCGCTGCCTAAGAGCAGCCCGGCTTATAGTGGCAGCAGAGGGGGGGTAGCTCAAAAGGCTGTTAAGCTCCCCTTTTATCCCCCCAAAGGGGCGAAAAAATGACCCACTAGGCTAGATATCAGGCACACCAACTGCGAGGGACCAAAGGAGAGGAAAGAAAATCAAACCTGAATAATTTCTAGAAGGATCCTGGATTGGCCAAGGAAGAGCTGTAAATTGGTGCCTGTCACTTACGAGGCTGAGCTAAAACTGGGGAACGCTACGGAGGAGTCACGTGGAGGAGGAGCATTCCTCAATTATAGCTCAGCCTGTGAGAGCGAAGACTGGAGCACCTCCCACTCTGGATGCTCGCAGCAGCTCTATGGAGAATACTATTGAACCAAATTTCCTGGCAGCTCATAGTATGATTAGTTTTAGCTGGAAGGGCCAAAAGCAAAGTATAGGATGGACACTTCAAAGATCGATCTTAAGAGAGGAAATATTTAATATGACACTAAAAAAGAATTATATTTTTTTTTTGATGAAAATAAAGAGGAAGATACCTCCCCACAAAATAATTGGGATACGGTCAAAGCAACGATAAGAGTAGCAATAAAATATATGGTGGAAGAAAATGAAGAGAAAAAACAACAAAGGAAAATATTTGAACAGGGATATAAAGACTTGGAGAAGAAATTACAAGAGACACCACAGGAAAAACAACTTAAGTTACAAATGGAACTATTAAAATATAAAATAAACTTAATAGAGAAAGAAAAGTTAGCCCACCAATTAAAAATGACTAAACAATACCAATTTGAGAATGTGAATAAACCTGGATGTTCATTAGCGTATAAACTGAAAAAACAAAAAGAGGTGGATTACTAAATTAAGAAATGACCAAGGAGAGATCTGCTACCAAGAAGAAGAAAAAAGAGTGATAATCCAAAAATATTATGAGAGATTATAGAGAGAGGAGGAATACCCAGCAGATGTTAAAATAAAAGAATATCTAAAGAAAGCAGGACTCACAAGAATTTCAGAAGACAAAAATATCCTGAATCGGGAAATAACAATAGAAGAAATCCACTGGGCAATAAATAAGCAGAAAAATGACAAAGCCCTGGGCCCAGACGGTCTCCCAGTGGAAATTTATAAATCGCAACAGAATACGCTAAGTAGTAAAATGCTTAGAATATTTAATGAAGTGTTAGAAGAAGCTAAAATCCCTAATTCTTGGAAGGAAGCAAGGATAACAATTATACCTAAAGATGGATGTGATATCATGGACCCTGGAAACTATAGACCGATATCCCTACTTAATGTTGATTATAAAATTTTCATCTCAATTATTGCAGAAAGACTCAAAAAAATCTTAAATGAATTTATCTCTTCAGACCAAAATGGATTTCTTCCCTACAGACAACTTAAAAACAATATCAGGACAACTCTAGACATTATAGAATATGATGAGGACCACAGTGGTGATCAAGTTGCATTAATGTTTTTTAGATGCGAAAAAGGCCTTTGATAATGTTAAATGGCAGTTCATCTTGCAGCAAATTAGAGATATGGATCTCGGACAGAAATTCTTAAATGTAATTTCGGCAGTTTATGAAAAACAAGAAGCCAGAATTTTGGTGAATGGGCGGATAACAGACAAATTCAAAATTCAAAAAGGAACCAGGCAGGGATGCCCATTATCACCACTTCTCTTTATTATGTCATTGGAGGTTTTAGCAAGAATAATTAGAAATGATACAGAAATTAAAGGTCTAAAAATAAAAAATGAAGAATTTAAATTACAAGCCTTCGTGGATGATTTACTTTTTATATTACAGGAGCCACAAAATTCGGGACCAAAATTAGGCAATTTAGAAGAATTTGGAGAAGTCACGGGGCTAAAGATCAATAAGGACAAAACAAATATTACTAAAAACATGACAAATAAACAGAAAGAATTATTAGCAACGAGAATGGGCATCCAAATTGTAGAAAAGGTCAAATATTTGGGAATTACTATTTTGGCAAGATATACCACACTCAAAAGAGACAATTATGACCCATTAATAAAATGAATAACCATAGATTTGGAAAAATGGGACAAATTAGGGCTATCCTTCATGGGAAGGATAGCAGTAACAAAGATGAATGTCCTCCCCAAATTACTATTTCTTTTTCAAAATGCCCCTATAAAACTAGAGAAAAAGTTTTTTGATAATTTGAATAGAACAATGACAAATTTTATATGGCAGAAGAAAAAACCAAGAATTAAGCTAAAGTTGCTGCAAGATGCTACTGAAAGAGGAGAATTTGGCCTACCCGACCGGGAGTTGTACTACAGAGCTTCAATATTAACTTGGGTGAAAGATTGGATTAGTCACAGAAATAAAAGAATTTTAATATTAGAAGGTTACAACTTACAGTCGGGTTGGCATGCCTTCCTCTGGCAGGAGAAATCAAAAGGTTATAGTTATGTGCATAGGCACAAAGTGAGACAGACTCTTTTAAACATTTGGAACAAGATAAAAAGACAAATGTATGTATAAACTCCTATTTGGCTATCAACCCTGGAAACACTGATGCACCCACACCTTTTGCACCAAGGGAAAATCATCACCTACAAAGAGATACTAAATGAAAAAGGAGAACTACAAACTAGACAAGAGTTGAGGAACCAGGGAATTGAGGTGGAATGGTGAGCCTATTTGCAACTCCAATCAAAATAATTAAAAGATAAGAGAGAATTGGGAATTAGTAGAACTAGGACAAAATTAGATGAAATTTTATTAGGACCTGAGCAGAAAATGATTAAAAAAATATATCAAGTTTTATTGGAATTTAAATTGGAAGAAGGAAAAGTAAAAGAAACGATGGTGGTATGGATGAAAAATTTTGCTTATAGCATTAATTTAGATGATTGGCAGAAACTATGGAATAGAAATAAAAAAATGACACTAGTGATACCCTTCAAAGAGAATTTGTATAAATTATTTTATAGATGGTATATACCACCATCACGATTAGCAAAAATGAACCCTAAACTTTCCCCTATGTGTTGGAAATGTAAGAAATAGGAACTTATTATCACTTATGGTGGAGTTGCAAAGAGGCCCCAAAATACTGGCAAAATCTACATAAGTGGATAGAAGAAATGTGTGGAATTAAAATACAATATAGGCCTGGGTTCTTTCTGCTAGGAATTAACACTGGGAAATACGATAAAGAAACCCTGTATTTAATGATTCGTGTAATTACTGCAAGGTTGGCGTATGCACAGAATTGGAAAAATAAAGATATCCCAAATGAATTGGAAATATTGAAGAAAATTACAATGTGCGCAGAAATTGATAAATTAACAAAAGTACTAAAAAATAAGGAAGATTCGGATTATTATAAAACATGGGAGAAATTTTATGGTTGGCTAGAGATGAGGAAGATCAAGGAGAATAAGGAATGATTATATATATATTTAAAGTGCATAGATGAAAATTATGTAATATTACTATTGGATTTAGTGATGTAATGCCAATGATTGATGTTAGGGAAACTGTACCACATTCAACTTTTTTATTGTATGAATTGTGCCTTTGTGTTTATTTGTTTAATAAAGAAAATTTTAATTAAAAAAAGGCTACCATATGTTACAGGATAATAAACAATGAAGCACTCCATTGTGTGTCTGTAGAAAAACTTCTGGGGATTAACATAAACCACAGAGATTTCCCATATACAGACAGAGCTGAGTGCTGTTCATCTTAACCTAGGGAATAAAAATATCCCTGAACAAAATCCATCCGGCTTCTCTCATCCGACAGAAAAGTTTAAATATCTAATGTTCTATCTAAACACCCAATAATCCTGGAAGCATTATTGCAGCAGAAATAGAAAGCTGGATCGTGGTTTTATAAAAATGCAAAAAAGAATTGAAAGATCGTAGACGTCTTCATACGGAAAATGAGCTCCTTCTTAACCATTGTCAGAAAATTCCACAGGAGTTTTAGCCTAATTCCATTGTAGCCTAAAAAGTTTATGAATAGCCCTAGCAGGGGAAAAAATGGCTACAACTGAAAACCACTGAATTTTAATCACACCAAGGCTTTATTTTCCATGTTAATTAATAACAGTGGATTGAAATTTCACATACTCAGTCCGTAATGATTATCCCCCCATAATACTGTATTAGGATGGCTTTGCTCCCACAGCATAGGATTAAGCTATGCTTGGTTTCTGAACATGTTATTTTTATTCTGTGAATCATTATATCCTGTATTTTTCATGCTGATTTCCATCACATTTTTCAGGATAAACTATTTTTTCCCCTCTCATTATCTTTTGACACTTTCTGGACATGCCTCCTATCTATGCTTCTCTGATCCAATATAGTTCTTTTTCCTCTATTCTCTTTCCATCAAGTACCCATATCTCATCCCTCCCCAAGAGTTTTCTACTCCCAATGTAGGTCACCTCAAGAAGGCAAAAGGCTATTAGCCTCCCAGAACTAATACAAGTAGTCCTCAACTTACAACAGTTTGTTTAGTGACCATTCAGTTACAATGGCACTGAAAAGTGACCTACCACCATTTTTCACACTTAATGACCTTTTCTAGCATCCCCATGGTCACGGGGTTGAAATGCAGATGCTTGGCAACTGGCTTATATTTATCACGGTTGCAGTGTCATGTGACCACCTTTTGCAACTTTCTGACAAAGTCAATGGGGAAGCCAGATTTGCTTAACAACCATGTTACTAATTTAATAACTTCAGTGATTCACTTAATGGGGCAAGAAAATGGGGCAAAATTCACTTAACTGTCTCACAAGTTTTGGGCTCAATGGTGGTCATAAGTCAAGGACTACCTGTACTACCTTCCCATTATTTTAATCTTCAAAATGTGAGATACCTGGAGCAAGGAGGTGAAAGCTGTAAGAGTAACAAACAACTGTGTGTGGCACTCCACTATAGCTGGGAGAGCCTGCTGTCTTCACGTCAGCCCAATAACAGAGTTGGAAGGGATCTTGGAGGTCTTCTAGTTCAACCCCCTGCTCAGGCAGGAAGCCCTATACCATTTCAGATAAATGTTCTAGTTTGTCTGACACAGCGAACTCTAATGCATATATTAGAAGACTTCAGAAGACCACAGTTCACTGTATTAGGTAGCTAGATAGGTGGATAGATTAAATAGACAAAGATACATGACAGAAGCTTGATTAGATAGATTAGAGACAGATAGATAAGATAGATGACACGTGCTTGATTAGATAATATATAGATGCTTGATTAGATATATGCTTGATTAGATAAATATATGCCTGATTACGTACATACCATAGATCAGGGGTGTAAAACTCACGTCGTCACGTGATGTGGGCGTGGCTAGCGCATGACGCATCTGGCCCGCAGGCCGTGAGTTTGACACCCCTGCCGTGGATGGATGGATGGCTAGATGAGGCAAGCAGGGAACGAACGGTAGGTACATGGATGATAGGTAGCCAGACAGGTTACGATAGACAATCTCTTGACACGGTGAACTGTAATTATATATATCCACACGGCCTCGACGGACACGTGTTCATACGCTCAAGGGAACCCAAGCAGCGAGAAGAGAGCAAAACCCCCTTCTCCCCACGATAAACCCACCTGCCCACCGGATCGGGTCGGAGGGACGGGCTGAGGACCACCATTGGAGTTGCAAGTCCTACATCACCGGAGTGGGAGAGGGAACGTCGGAAAGGGCTGGAAAGAGCGCGCGGAGCCTCCCCCCCCCCCCCCGCTTCTATTTACGCCAGCCCCTCCTTGTCCCAAGACCCCGCACTACGCCCGGCCCTCCTCCCCGGCAGCCACAGCTTCCCGCCCCCTCACCTCCATGGCCGCCGCTTCGGAGCCGCGACAAAGTGGGGGGAGACCCCTGCCAGACTCTCCCCCACCCCTTGCTTTCTTCCTCCAGGCTCAGACCGGAACCGGAATGAATGCCGTCCACCCAGGCGACGGCCGGGGTCGCGTCACTTCCGCCCCACGTTGCCTCCCCTCCCCCCACCCCGCCTTCCTTTCCTCTATGATCAGGAAAAGCGTTGGTTCGAGAAGAAGCCGGGTTGGGAAGGCGGGAGGAACGGAGGGAGAAAGGTTTCTTTCCTCCTCTCCGTCCCCACAGGTTTTTAATTCCCCTCAGGCGCCGTTAAGGCGGCGAGCGGGAAGAGGCTCCGACGCCTCGAGGGGCAGTGAAAAGGGGGAGACACGCTAGAGCAGCCTTCACCGCCTTCGGAAGCCGGCGGATGTGACGTTAAAGCCACCGGTTACGTAAGGGGCGTGCATAATCCCGTCTCTGTCCTATTGTTGCAGGGAATTGTGAGACTCAAACTTTAGAATCCAAAAATAAGTTGGTTTTATTTGCGCAAACAGGTTCAGAATAGTTTAGTCAGAGCTACTTCTGAACAAATTTCTGATAGAACAGCACATGCCTATATACTTCAGAAGGGGAAAAACACAGATATATAACTTGTCGGTCATTCATTGGTTACTTGAAACACAGCTTTCCCCCTCCCTTGTTGCTAGGCTAGGATGGCTGGATGTCACAAACCCATCTTGCTAAACTCCCTAGCTTGTGGTTTTGTTACAAGCAAGACAAAGTTTCTTGGCAAAATATGACTTTGTGACTGATAGATGATCCTTTTTATTCTGCTTTTTTAATATTTCCCAAGATATTTCATTTTTCTAGGAGAGGGGTGGGTGCTAACTTCCTACAGATACATAAAATCCTTTAAAAGAATTCAAAAGAATATATCTTTCCACCACACACTCTATCCCTAACACATTAACATCTGTTTTACTTGTTCTTATTTTCAGCCGTACGTAGAGGGTCAGCTTCCAGAGTGACACCAGTAAGGCCTCTTCTGCCCCGTATGTTGCCTGCCCAATGCCAGTAGGGCAGTTATAGGGGGTGCTTCTTCAAGCGTACCATGGCATGTGTCCGTTTGCTTGGTTTCGGGGTTAGGGTGTGTGGCAGCTGGTGAGGCAGCCATGGTCTGGTTTCTAGATGGTGGTTGTCTTTCGTCTATGGGATGGGTTTGGGTTTGAGTCCCAGCCATGAAAACCAACACTGGACCCAAAACAACACATGACACCACCACCATTCTCCCTCACCAGACTCAAACCCACATTAATTTTAAAATGGTCAAGCAAACTGTTGAATTGTCAGAGGGAGTAAAATTAAAACCCTGTAGCAAGTACTTAAACTGTAATGCCTGTAATCAGGAGAAAAGCAAGGTTACTCCTGCAAACAGACTGAATGGGTTTAAGACCAAAGAACCTTTAGAGGTTGTTTTTGCTGACATAATTGGTCCTAAGACACCCAGTTTGGGATGTACCTGCTATGTTTTGAGTATAATGGACCATTACTCACGGTACAGTTTCTGCTATCTAATGAAAAACAAAACAGAAACATTCCAACATTTCTTTAACTGGCTAAGATTTGCTGAAAGGAAAATGAGACATAGGGTAATTACCTTAGTTACAGATAACAGGACTGAGTTTATTAACACTAGATTCCAAACAATGTTGAAATTGGCTGGTATCGAGCATAAGCGTTCTGCCCCTTACAGGCCACAACATAACTCATTTATAGAACGAAAGGGGCAAACATTACAAGCCATGGCTCGCACTATGTTATCCGATTCAGATTTGCCTGAAACACTGTGGGGTGAAGCCATAATGTGTACCAACCATGTTTTAAATAATGTAACAACAACTGGTGAATTGCCATTCACTTGTTGGCATGTCAGAAAAACCAAATTTAAGTTATCTACACACATTTGGAGCTCCAGCATGGGTGCATATTCCCTCACAAGTAAGACTGAAAGGGCAACATAGAGCTAGGAAATTATTTTTCATAGGTTATGAGGCCAACCATAGATCGTTTAGATTCTGGGCTCCAGGCACAGCTAATGTTTACTATAGCGCTAGTGCTAAATTTCTTGAGCACATTGGGTGGCATAAACGAGAACAGGAATCCTACAATGATGTTGTTATCGACACCCAAGTAGTCCCTAACAATGAGACAGTTAAACCATCAATAGCCATTAAAAAGGAAGAACAGACACCGGAGGAGGTAGAAGAACAGGAGCAGGTGGAACATGAGAGTCCACCAGTAAGCCCTGAGTTACCTAGACGTTCAACCCGTGTAACACGACCACCAGATAGATATCAGGTTAGTATAGCATGCCAAGTAAATATCGTTCCTACTAACTATAATGAACTGAAACTGTATCCTGCTAAGGTTTAGGCTGCTTGGCAGGAAGCAATGGATAAGGAACTGAAATCCTTACAAAGGTTGGAGGTATATGAAAATGTCAGGTTACCACCAGGTAAGCATGCCATTGGGTGTAAACAGATTTATAAAATTAAGACAGGTGTGGATGGGACTGTTACCCATAAAGACAGGTTAATAGCACAAGGGTTCGATCAGTCAGCCAACGACTACGATGAGGTGTTTGCACCTAGTCTGAAGGCTACCACATTACGAGCAGCATTAGTGTGGGCAGCTAAGAAGAAATACACAATAAACCATTTAGATGTTGAGATGGCATATCTACATGCACCGTTGCCACATACTATATATTTAAAAAAGCCTTTGGGGATAAAAACTGACAACAAAACTGATTGCTGGAGAATAAAAAAGAGTCTTTATGGCTTGAAGCAATCAGGCTATGAATGGAACCAGTGCATAGTGAAGGAAGTAACAAAGATAGGTTTTGTAGCTGGCATGGCTGATCCATGTTTATTCAAAAAGGAAAGTGATGGTGTAATTTCATTGTTGCTATTGTTCATGACATAGCATTAATCACTAAAACTGAGCAAGAAGCTACTGGGATTATTTCACTGTTAGAGAAGAAATTTAAAATCAAACATTTAGGTGAGATTAAACAGTATCTTGGTTTGAAAATAGAAAAAAATAAGGGAGGCTACAAAATCTCACAGGCAGATAAAATTAACCAGTTACTGAAGAACTTTAAAATGGAACTTTGTAAACCAGCTAAGACACCAATGAGCCAGGAGTTTAGCCACAGTGATGTGCAAAGTCCTGTTTTTGATAAAGACATTTATCAATCATTAATTGGTAGTTTATCCTATCTTAGTAATTGGTCTAGGCCAGACATAGCATATCATGTCAACCAATTAGCCAGTTTTAATGCTGAGCCTACTGAAAGGCACTGGCAAGCTGCTAAGCGTGTGTTGAGATATCTTAAACAAACAATGCATTATGCATTATATTTGGAGCCTAAGGATGAACTAAGTTTAACTGCATATGCCGATGCAAGTTTCACTACAGACGTACCTACATGTAAATCAACATCAGGTACCATAGTATTATTAGGAAAGGTGTTAATTGGATGGCGATCTATTCGACAAAAACATCTAAGCTTATCAACAATGGAGGTTGAATTCTCATGTTTGTCTCTATTATGTACGGACTTAATATGTTATAAACCACTAGCGATAGATATGGGAATTAATGTAAAGGAGCCTATTGTTGTATATGAAGACAACCAATCAGCAATTCAGATGGCTTCCAATCTCACTGTAAAGACAAGATCAAAACACACTGATCTACAATATCTGAATGTGAGACAATGTGTTCAAAGTAAAATGATTAAACTGGAGTACTGCATGTCAGAGAATAACATTGCAGATCATTTTACGAAAGCTCAAGGTACTGTAAAACATAAGGCTTGCTGTGAGGAATATGAACTTAAACTATAAGGTTTTATATATCGTCCTACCCAAAGGGTAGGAATGATAGTCACCTAACAGTTGGGTTGGCAATATACAAACCAGGATAGTCATTTAATGCTGTTGTATCTTTAAGAGAATGTTGTAATTGTGATTGGCTGAGGTTCCTCCAACGGCCATAAGATGGAGCCAGAAACCTAGTTTGTTCTTTTTTGCATTTCCTTTGCTTTCCCTTTTGCCTGATCCTCATTCTGCTTGAATTGCTGTGAGTCTTGCAACTATTCGCACACTCCATTTACTGAACTTTGTTTATGAAAAGGACTTTGTTTTTTGGATTATCCCTGGTCTTATTATTTCGAATACTGCTTTAACTGCGTATGATTGGGACTGTTTGTTGGACTTTGTTTACCCGTTTACAGGAAGTAAAACTTACATTTTACTATTCAGTGTATCTGTGTGCTGGTTGTGTGTTATTCATCACCACTCTATTTTTCCCTGGGTACACTCATTCTCCTAACAGGGAATACCTCAACAATATGTATGTATGTATGTATGTATGTATGTATGTATGTATGTAAGGTATTCAGCTTTGTTCGGGTATTTTCCCATGTCATTATAGTTGTGCTTTTAAAGTTGTAGCGGCATTTTGGCAGAATCTCATCTGCCATCATCAGGCTTCTGTATTGAGTTTGTCTGTGTCAGGCTTTCACAGCCATTTCTGTTTTAAATTTGGTGCTAGCCTTGTGCTGTGTTAGAATGATTTTTTTTCATCCTGATTGGTTGGGAGTCTTGGTCTGTGTTTATTGGTCTTGGAGTTTGCTGTATTCTGCTTGATTGGTGTTTCTAATATCTTCTGTCTGTTTTGTAGCGTTTTTTTGTCTTGATTGGCTGGCAACATTGTGTTTCCAGTATTGGGGCTTGCCACACTAAACACAACAGGAAACACAACGTTGCCAGCCAATCAAGACAAAAAAAAGCTACAAAACAGACAGAAGATATTAGAAACACCAATCAAGCAGAACACAGGAAACTCCAAGACCAATAAACACAGACCAAGACTCCCAACCAGATGAGATTCTGCCAAAACGTAGCTACAGCTTTAAAAGCACAACTATAATGACGTGGGAAAATACCCGAACAAAGCTGAATATCATATATATAATTTATATTTAATATAAAAATTACACACACACACACTTATTTAATTATGCCAAAAATGTAAATGCTTAATGATAAAATAAAACGTTTGGGGCTGGAAGCCCCCCCCCCCCCACCTTCCAAAGAGACAGAAGAGCCTTTCAGATGCCAGGTGGAGGATTGAGAAAGCTCAGATCTGCAGCCAAAGAAAAGCGGGGGGTGGGGGGGGTGGCTCTTCCAGCCTCACCTGGAGACAGGCAAGGAAAGGTGTCCCTGGGGGCACTTTGCTCGCTTTACCACTTCGCTGCCAAACCCAGCCACAGCCAGTGATTATTTGGGGGCGGGGGAGGGGGGGAGAGAGAGAGAAAGAATATTTCGCATTATCAGGGGAGGAAAGGAGGTGAAACAAAACTCACTCATTCACCGAGACCTACAAAACGCCAATCTACTGCGCTCCAGGAGATCTTAAAAACCACCAAACTTGCAGTTCCCACGCCTCCCGGATCAGGTCCCTGAGATGCATGCTCCCACACACGGCGGCGGCAGGAACAACAGTCCCCTCCCCCAGCGCCCGCTGTCAGCATTAGTTCTCTTGCTTTGAATTGCTCCCGGCTCTCTCTCTTTCCTCCCCCCCCCCCGCCCGCACCCACGGGGAGGCAGGAAAGGAAAGGGAGCCGGAGCCATGCGCAGCTCGCCACTTTTCTAGCCTTCGCTGCTTCTCAACATCAAAGCCTCGGAAACGCAGGCAAAGCTGCCATAGCGGTAGCGCCCTGAGTTGCTTGCTTCTCCACTACTGCCTCCTCCTCCTCCTCCTCCAGCACCTCCTCCTCTGGGTAGGGCGATTCTTAACTAACCGAGCATGCTTAGGCAACTCAGGGCGCTACCGCTGCGGCGGCTTTGCCTGCGTCTCCGATGCTTCGATATTGAGAGAGGCAGCGAGGGCTGGAGGAGCAGAGAGCTGCGTACAACTCCGGCTCCCTTTCCTTTCCTGCCTGCATGTGGGCGCGTGGGGGTGCAGGGGGAAGGAAAGAGAGGCTGGAGCAATTCAAAGCTAGAGAACTAATGGTGAGAGCTAACAGTGGGTGCTGGGGATGGGGACTGTTGTTGCCTCCGCCGTGTGTGGGAGCTGGTTGGAGCGTGCATCTCAGGGACCTGACTCCGGGGTCCCTCAAAGAGTCGGGAGGCGAGAGAACTGCGCGGCCCCTATTAATTGCTTTTGGAGGCTATTTCTTCTGCGGCCCACCAAATTTTTTCCACAGCCCACCGGTTGACAACCGCTGATCTAATCCAGTGGTCCCCAACATTTTGGGCACCAGGGACCTGTGAGAAGTGTTAAATTAAAGCATCCATTTTTTATGACTCAAACCTCATGTTGAAAGGAATGTCTTTGAAGTAGGAAAGTGCCAGACACCAATTAAACTATCTTGGAATGCCTTTGAAGTGCCAGGTATCAAACTGTTGAACTATCATGCACTTCGCGCATGATATGTTGATGTATGCCCTCGTGTTAGGGAAGTGCTTGCTGCATGCTAGGTACCGTATAAGGTAATGAATTGTAACCTGTGTTCTGAAAGGTAGATTGTAAACCAAGCCATTTGCATAATGGGGGTAGTTTAGGGTATAAGAATAGAGCAAATGCTATACTTTGTGTTCCTCCCAGCTGCCAAGGGGGAACCCATATCTGCAGATGTGTATTCAATAAAGCCTTTTTCCTTGGATCAACTTTGAATCCTGGTGGTCTTTTGAGCCACACCTCACAGACCGGTTCCGTGGACAGGTTTTTCCACGCCCCTGACTGTTTTTTTTTGTGTTGCCTGCAACCCGTACATGGGGCTTCGCTGGTTTGCACAGCCTAGTTTCTGGCATGCCAGTTGGGGATCCCTGATCTAGTCCAAACCCCTGCTCAACTAGGAGGGTCTATATACCTGTCGGGCTCTGGAGGTCCAACCGGGTTTGCAGCATATTTATTTATTTATTTTATTTATTTATTTGATTTGTCAATCACTTACAAGATAATAGGTATAAGGATAAACATAGTTATGAGTACAAGAAATGAGTACATATAAGAAAAATAAAAGAAACAATAGGACAGGGACGGTAGGCGTTTTGGTGCGCTTATGCACACCCCCTACAAGGCTCTTAGAAAAGGGGTGAGGTCAATAGTAGAAAGTCTAAGGTTAAACTTTTTGGGGTTTGGAGAAGAAACCACAGAGTCAGGTAGAGTATTCCAGACATTGACCACTCTGTTGCTGAAGTTGTATTTCTTGCAATCAAGTTTGGTGCGGTTAACCTTGAGTTTGTATCTATTGTTTGCTCTTGTATTGTTATTGTTGAAGCTGAAGTATTCGTTGACCGGTAGGACATTGCAATGTATGATTTTATATACTATACTTAGATCGGACCAAAGACGGTGTAGTTGTAGGTTTTCTAGGTCTAGAATTTTGAGTCTGGTGGCATAAGGTATTCTGCAACGAGTAGAGTGTAAAACTCTTGTGAAATATTTCTGGACTTTCTCAACTGTGTTAATATTAGATACGTAATGTGGGTTCCAGACTGATGAGCTGTATTCGAGTATTGGTCTGGCAAATGTTTTGTATGCCCTAGTTTTGTATGCCCTAGTGTGATAATACCAGAGAAAAAGCTACATAGGATTAGGTTAACAACTCTTAATGTCTTTTTGGCTAAGTAGTTACAGTGGGCTCTAGCACTTAGATCATTAGAGATGAGTATTCCAAGGTCCTTGACAGAGTTTACATAATCAAGGTCTTGACTATTCAGCTTGTATTTTATTTTCTGATTTTTTTTTGCCAATATGTAAGACAGAGCATTTATTTGTTGAGATTTGAAGTTGCCATTTGTTTGACCATTCTGATACATAGCCAAGGTCTTTTTGAAGGGTAGCAATATTGTCTCTTGTGTTGAATAGCTTTACATCATCAGCAAAGAGAACACAGTTGCTCTTAATATGATTGCAGAGGTCATTTATGTAGAGTATGAAGAGAGTTGGTCCTAGAACACCGCCTTGGGGGACTCCACTGTTGACAGGTACAGAATTTGATAAGACGCTCCCAATTTTGACCATTTGTTGTCTGTTTGACAGGAATGCATAATCCAGAGCTCAACACATCAGGGGACTAGCCGGGGTGTCGGGTGGACCGCTACTGCGATCGTGGACAACGTCAGTACCAGCCTCCCGGATGGTCACAGCTACTCTCAGCTGCGAAGATCGAAATGGACATGAAAGTGGGGGGCGGCAACTGGATAGCTGGGCTAGAAGAGGACCTGCTAAACATACTGCACACACTGGGGGAACGGATGGGAGGAAACGGAACAAGAAGTGGGGTTGGATGGGAGACACTGAATACACTGGGAAACACAAGCGTAGGGCTAGGTGACATGAAGTAGGCACGGGGGATGTTAGATACTTTGGCGGATGTTAGGCAGGTGGGAAAAGCTGGGAGGGGCTGGATTAACATTGGTTTATTAAGCGCTGAGAAGCAGAAAGAGCTAACTTTGATCGGGTTATCCGTTCTTGCCACTGAGGACTGTAATACTGAAATAAACCAAACGTTACTACGAAGCCTGTTAAGTATGGTCGGCGGGTCCCACTGAGAGACGAGGCTCAAGTAGTGAACAACAGCTCTTTATTAAGGAGGCAGATTCTGAGACAAAACAAGCCTAGCCGCGGCAGCCCCTTTTATAGAGCTGGCTGCGGCTAGGCAGCCTATGACAGTCTTTTGAGCTTGCTGCGCTTGGTTTTACCCAATTGCAGCAAACCCCATACGAACCAATCAGGAATGCTTATATCGTCCAATCACGGCCCGGCTCTTCAGGACCAATAGGAATGCAGGTCTACAAGCCTGCTAGTATGGAACACCCCTCCCCTCTTGGTTCCGTCCAAGGGGCAGGGTAATGTCACGCAAGTAGGAGAGTCTTCGTACCTGCCTACTTGCGCGGTTCATAATGTCTCTGGTCGTCGTCAGGTTCGGACGGGCTCCTCGTCGTTCTCAAGCTTCTTGATGGAACTGCCTGGAAGGGTGAGCCGGGCCTATAGCTGCGACTCCCGCCTGGTGACTCCGGGTTGGTTGAGTCGTTCGCTCTGCTGCTCCCGCCTGGGCTCTCTGGGCTGGTAGAGCTTGTCCGGCTGCTGCTTCCAGGTGAAGTACCCGTCTGCCACGGTTCTCTGCTGGCTGGTAAGTATTGTTGGTTTAATGTTTGGTCTTTATTTAATGTGTGTGGGGGGTGTTCTGCTTGCGCAGGTGTCAGTTCTTTTTCAGAGTTTGAGGTTCCCCCCCCCTCTGATTTCTTGGTTAGAGTCTGTGAGGGG
Organism: Pseudonaja textilis; assembly: GCF_900518735.1. The sequence continues at coordinate 117,373 of NW_020769503.1, forward strand.
AAGGGTGGCAAGCCTGGACCTAAGCTGGTCAATATGTCGTTTCCAACACCTACCGTCGGTGGTTTCGAGGCAGTAGGAGCGAGGGCCCCTGGTTTGGGTGATTTTTGCAGGGAGCCATAGTGGGTCCCCTGTAAAGTTTTTGGCAAAGACAGTGTCACCTATTTTGAAGGCGTGGTGCTTGCTGCTGGAACCGAGGGGTTTCTCCGGGGTGTAAGCAGGGTGCAGGCGATCCAGAGGTGACCGGAGTCTTCTGCCCATCAGCAATTCTGCTGGGCTTTTGTTTGTAGTGCTGTTTGGTGTGATGTGTTGTAATAGGAGCATTTTGGTGACTTTCCCGTGGATGTTGCCTTGCTCCATTTTTTGAAGAGTTTTTTTTGTAAATTGAACCATGCGTTCAGCTCTGCCATTCGCCGCCGGGTGAGCTGGCGATATCAATGTGTGTCGGATGGCACGATCTGCCAAGTATTGCTCAAATGCCAATGCGGTAAACTGGGGTCCATTGTCAGATACTATCACATCTGGCAGACCATGCGTGGCGAAAAGTTTATTTAATTTCTTGATGACAGCTTCCGTAGTGGTAGATTTCATTTTGCTCACTTCGAGCCAATTCGAATAAGCATCAACAGTTATTAAGAATGTATGTCCCTTGGTTGGCCCTGCAAAGTCAATATGGATGCGTGACCAAGGGCCTCTGGGTGTCTCCCATTCTAAAGGTGGAGCATTTGGGGGAGCCGAGCGAGTCTCTTGGCATCTGTTACAAGAGGCGACCCAGGTTTCAATTTGTCCATGCCTGGCCACCAAGCATAGCTCCTGGCCAGGGCTTTCATACGTACAATGCCTGGGTGCCCTTCATGTCGCAATTCTAAAACTTTTTTCTGTAATGTTTCCGGTATTACCACCCGGTCTCCCCACAACACGCAACCCCTTTGTGAGAAGAGTTCAGTTTGTCGGTTTTTAAATGGCTTAAAGTAGGCTTGTCCAACCCGCAGCCCACGGGCCGCATGCGGCCCAGGTCGCCTCGTAATGCGGCCCAGTGCCCACCCCAACCTTCGTGCCAGAGCCAGCGAGGAGGAGGAGGAGAGGCAGGCGCGAGATGAGGCGAGTGCCAGGCCAAGCAGCAAGAGAAAAGGCGGGCGCCGTCAGAGCGCCACCTCCTGCTGTTGCTGCCGCTGGCACCGCCGCTGCTTCTGCCCCGCCGCTGCCCCCGCCGCTGCTGCCCCCGCTACCGCCGCTTCTTCCCCCGCCGCCGCCGCTGCTTCTTCCCCTGCCACCGCTGCTGCTTCTGCCCCCGCTGCCGCTTCTGCCACCGCCGCCGCTTCTTCCCCCGCCACCACTGCTGCTTCTGCCGCCGCTTCTGCCACCGCCGCCGCTTCTTCCCCCGCCACCACTGCTGCTTCTGCCCCTGCCGCCGCTTCTGCCCCCGCCACCGCTGCTGCTTCTGCCCCCGCCGCCGCTTCTGGCCCCACCGCAGCTGTCGCTTCTGCCCCCGCCGCCGGTGCCGCCGCTTCTGCCCCCGCCGCCGGTGCCGCTTCTGCCCCCGCCGCCGCTTGAATGGTGCGGGCAGCGCGGCGCTGCTGGCCATTTCGCTGGTCGTCTTAGCGCTGTTTGCCACGTGCTAATCAACCTTGTTGTCTCAGAATCCCACCTTCGTTGCCAGTGTTAAGTATGGTCGGCGGGTCCCATTGAGAGACGAGGCTCAAGTAGTGAACAACAGCTCTTTATTAAGGAGGCAGATTCTGAGACAAAACAAGCCTAGCCGCGGCAGCCCCTTTTATAGAGCTGGCTGCGGCTAGGCAGCCTATGACAGTCTTTGGGGCTTGCCGCGCTTGGTTTTACCCAATCTCAGCAAACCCCATACGAACCAATCAGGAATGCTTATATCGTACAATCACGGCCCGGCTCTTCCAGACCAATAGGAATGCAGGTCTACAAGCCTGCTAGTATGGAACAAAGCCTGTGAGTGACGTCTATTTGTTCAAGTAACCCTCCAGTACCTAGAAGAGGCTGAGAATACCATTTCAGACAAATGGCAGTCCAGTCTCTTCTTGAAAGCCTCCAGTGATGGGGCATCCACAACTTCTGAAGGTGAGCTGTTTCACTGGTTGATTTTTCTCACCATTAGGAAATTTCTTCTTACTTCCAGTTTGCTTCTCTCCTTGATTAGATTCCATCCATTGGTTCTTATCTTGCCTTCTCATGCTTTGGAAAATAGTTTGCCCCCCCCTCATCTTTGTGGCACCCCTCAAATACTGCAGCACTGCTATCATATCTCCCGAAGACTTTTCATTAGACTAGATATACCCAGTTCTTCCGAACTGAAGAAGCTTCTTGGACAAGAAGTGAAACATCTTCAAGGAAAAACAAAAGTCTGGTTGCCTTTTGAAAAAAAGCACCTTTGGCACAACCATGACCTGGATGACAGAATTTCCATAGACAATCAACTGTCTAGTTTCTAGCAATCGTTCAAATACAATTTAGAAACATTTGTTTCTCAGTAAATATCAACAGTTGTTAGTAAAGTAGAAGATTGAGATGGGATTTGCCAGGCTCCTTTACATGCACTCACTGCTACAGAACTTAGAACAGAACAGAAGAATTGAAAGAAGCTTTGGAGGTCTTCTAGTCCAGGGGTCGCCAACCTTTTGGACCTCAGGGACCACCAAACTCATCATTTTAAATCCCGCGGACCAGAGATCCTGGGAAAATCCGCCCAAGAAGTCTGCAGGAAAATTCCCCACCCCGTTTTCCTACCGATCAATCAGTCTTTATTTGGGATCACAGAATCCCATCTCCAGCTCCGTTCTCAGGGGGGAGAGAGAGAGACTTTTGCCTTCATGCAAGGAAAGCAGCAGAAGCCTTTCTTTCTTTCCCCCAAACTCCGCCAGAAATGAGTCTTTGTGAAACTTGTTGCACCGGTGCAGCCTCTTGGAGCAGGAGGCCATGCAGGGTCCCAAAGACTCATTTCTGGCGGAGTTTGGGGGAGAGAAAGAAAGACTTTTGCTGCTTTCCTTGCATGCAGCCAAAAGCAGAAGAAAAAAGCGGAAAGAAGCAGCCCAGTGCCCAGGCCAGGCACGTGGGGTAAGTGGGGCAAGTTCCCCCCTCCGCCCTTTCCCCCCTCCCCTCACTACCTCGAGTTGTTCACAATGCAAGTGACGCAAGCCTTGTGTTCCCGCAGGCCATGTGGGTGACGCAGCCTTGTGTTCCCGCGCAGCCTGGATTAATTGCTTTAGGAGGGACATTTCTCTGTGGACCACCCAAATTTTCTCACGGACCACCAGTGGTCCCCAGCCCACTGGTTGGCGACCACTGTTCTAGTCCAACCCCCTGCTCAAGCAGGAAGGAAACCCTATACCATTTTCAACAAATGGTTGTCCAATCTCTTCTTAAAAACTTCCAATGATGGAGCATTCACAACTTCTGAAGGCAAGCTGTTCCACTGATTATTCTTCTTTTTTTCCAAAAAAGCTTTTATATATACAGTGATTCCATTCCATTTCAACCGTGTGTCGACTAGGTACATATTTCATGTGCTTACAATTATATTTTCCTTACCAATATATCAATAATCACATTTTCTTATACATCTTATCTAATATATCTGTTTTTTAACAATCTTATTGTTGTATACACTGCTCAAAAAAATAAAGGGAACACAAAAATAAGACATCCTAGATCTGAATGAATGAAATATTCTTATTAAATACTTTGTTTATCACATAATTGAATGTGCTGACAACAAACTCACACAAAAATTATCAGTGGAAATCAAATTTAGCAACCCATGGAGGTCTGGATTTGGAGTTATACTCAAAATTAAAGTGAAAAAAAAACACTACAGGCTGATCCAACTTTGATGTAATGTCCTTCAAACAAGTCAAAATGAGGCTCAATAGTGTGTGGCCTCCACGTGCCTGTATGACCTCCCTACAATGCCTGGGCATGCTCCTGATGAGGTGGCGGATGGTCTCCTGAGGGATCTCCTCCCACACTTGGACGAAAGCATCCCCCAACTCCTGGACAGTCTGTGGTTCAGCATGGCATTGGTGGATGGAGCGAGACATGATGTCCCAGATGTGCTCAATTGGATTCAGGTCTGGGGAACAGGCGGGCCAGTCCATAGCATCAATGCCTTCGTCTTGTAGGAACTGCTGACACACTCCAGTCACATGAGGTGTAGCATTGTCATGCATTAGGAGGAACCCAGGGCCAACCGCACCAGCATATGGTGTCACAAGGGGTCTGAGGATCTCATCTCGGTACCTAATGGCAGTCAGGCTACCTCTGGCGAGCACATGGAGGGCTGTGTGGCCCCCTAAAGAAATGCTATCCCACACCTTTACTGACCCACTGCCAAACCGGTCATGCTGGAGGATGTTGCAGGCAGCAGAACATTCTCCACGGCGTCTCCAGACCCTGTCACGTCTGTCACATGTGCTCAGTGTGAACCTGCTTTCATCTGTGAAGAGCACAGGGCACCAGTGGCGAATTTGCCAATCTTGGTGTTCTCTGGCAAATGCCAAACGTCCTGCACAGTGTTGGGCTGTAAGCACAACCCCCACCTGGGACATCGGGCTCTCATACCACCCTCATGGAGTCTGTTTCTGACCGTTTGAGCAGCCACATGCACATTTGTGGCCTGCTGGAGGTCATTTTGCAGGGCTCTGGCAGTGCTCCTCCTGTCCCTTCTTGCACAAAGGCGGAGGTAGCGGTCCTGATGCTGGGTTGTTGCCCTCCTACGGCCTCCTCCACATCTCCTGATGTACTGGCCTGTCTCCTGGTAGCGTCTCCATGCTCTGGACACTACGCTGACAGACACAGCAAACCTTCTTGCCACAGCTCGCATTGATGTGCCATCCTAGATGAGCTGCACTACCTGAGCCGCTTGTGTGGGTTGTAGACTCCGTCTCATGTTACCACTAGAGTGAAAGCACCGCCAGCATTCAGAAGTGACCAAACCATCAGCCAGAAAGCATAGGAACTGAGAAGTGGTCTGTGGTCACCACCTGCAGAACCACTCCTTTATTGGGGATGTCTTGCTAACTGCCTCTGCTTTCCACCTGTTGTCTATTCCATTTGCACAACAGCATGTGAAATTGATTGTCAATCAGTGTTGCTACCTAAGTGGACAGTTTGATTTCACAGAAGTGTGATTGACTTGGAGTTACATTGTGTTGTTTAAGTGTTCCCTTTATTTTTTTGAGCAGTGTATATTCATCTAATTCAGTTTAATTTGTTTTATTTTCTAACCATTGATAAAATAAATCCCATACCATATAATATTCTGTTTCTTCTTTTTCTTTAGTTACCAATGTTAGTCTATTCATTTCTGCACATTCAAATATTTTCTCAATTACTTTTCCCTCTATCGGTATCTTATCGCTTTTCCAATTCTGAGCAAATACAATTCTAGCTGCTGTTCATACATATATAATTAAATATGTTTTTTCTTTACTGTAACCTTCAGGTACCATTCCTAATAAAAATATTTCAGGTTTCAAATCTATGTGTTGTTTTATCATTTTTTCCAACTATGTATTTTTGTCCAATGTCTTTTAGCTTCTATATAAAACCACCACATATGGTAATATGTCCCCGGTGTTTGATGACACTTCCAGCATTTGGCTGATTTATCTTTAAACATTTTAGCTAATTTTGCCGGTGATAAGTGCCATCTATAAAACATCTAGTACAAATTTTCTTTATATGCTGTCGATATTGTTAATTTATAGTTTCTGTCCCACATCTTCTGCCATTTGTCTAGTTCTATGGCATATCCAAAAATTTTTGCCCATGCTATCATTGTTTCTTTAACTTGTTCTCCTTCTAATTTAACACCTAATAAATAACAATATAATCTTTTAATCAGCTTATTTTCTGTTCCTGTTAATATTTTATCCAATTCTGTCAATTCCTTACTAATCCCTTCGGCTTTGATATCTTTTTCATACCTTGATTGTATTTGCGTATACGAATACTAATACATTTCTAACCCTTGTTCATTCAATTCTTGTTTTGTTTTGAGCTCACACTTTTCATTTAAAATATTTTTATATCTAGTAATAATTCCCATTTTACAAACATTTGGGTGTATAAGTGCTTCCATTGTTGATAACCAGACTGGCATCTTCATGTAATGTTGTTCTCTAGTTTTTTCCCATACACGTAACTGTGAATTTCTGACCATATGCCTTTGAAAGTACCCATGTACTTTGCTTCTCCCATATCACAAAAATGCATGCCAACCCATTTGCAAATCATGCCCTTCCAACGTTACTAACCTTTTATTCCTCAATGTTATTCACTCTTTCATCCAAGTTAATGCCATGGCCTGATAATTTATTTCCCAATTAGGTAACCCAAATCCACCTCTAGTTCTAGCATCCTGTAATATTTTTACATTAATTCTTGCTTTCTTCCCTTGCCATATATATTTCCATACTGTTTTATTGATATCTTCAAAATATTTTTTTCTAATTTTTATCAGAATTGTTTGGAACAAATACAACACTTTGGGTAATATGTTCATCTTAATCACCGCAATCCTTCCTGTTAATGATAACTGCATATTACTCCATTTTTCTAACTGTCTTAATTTGTTATTTAAGTTTATAATAATTATCTTTAATTGTTCCACATCTTCCAGTCAATTGAATTCCTAGATATTTAACTTTCTTTACTATCTGAATATCTATATACTCTGTCAGTTCTTTATTTTGTTTCTCTGTCATGTTTTTTTTACCAATATCTTAGTTTTCCCTTTGTTTATTTTCAATCCTGCCATTTTCCCATAATCTTCTATTCTATTTATCAGCTTGGGTCCTGTTCCTAAAGGTTCTTCTAATATAAAAACTAGATCATCTGCAAATGCCTGCAAATTATACTCCTCTTTTCTTATTTCCATCCCTTTTATCTAATCTTTTCTGATAGTTCTATTTAATACTTCTAACGTTAATACAAACAACAATGGTGATAAAGGCCCCCCGTGCCTTGTTCCTTTTTCAATATGGATTTTTTCCATCAATTCTTGATTATTGTTCTCACTGTCAGGAAATTTCTCTTTAGTTCTAGGTTGCTTCTCTCCTTGATTAGTTTCCATCCATTGCTTCTTGTCCTGCCCTCAGGAGCTTTGGAGAATAGCTTGACTCCCTCTTCTATATATAGTTCAGTTATTTGAAAGCCTGGCTTCTCCCATTGCAGGTAGTCCTCGACTTACAACCATTCATTTAGTGACCTTTTGAAGTTATAACAGCTCTGGAAAAAGTGACTTATGACCATTTGTCACACTTTCACACTTATGACCATTTCCATGGTCACGTGATCAAAATGTGGTCTATTTATTTATTTAGGAGATTTATATTGCCTATTTGCACATGTCGACTCAAGGTGGCTTACAAGAATATAAAAACATCATATAAAAACAATAAAACTCATAAAAGAGAGAATCATATATAATAAAATCAACTGGTGTGTATTTAGGATGGTTGTAGTGTCCCTAGGTTGTGTTTTCACCTTTTGTGACCTCCTGACAAGGAAAGTCAACAGGGAAGCCAGATTCACTTAACCAACCAGGTTACCCATTTAAGAAGAAGAATACTTTATTGGCCAAGTGTGATTGGACACACAAGGAATTTGTCGTGGTGCAAATGATTCACTTAACAACTGTGGCAAGAAATTACTCTGTACTGGTGCTTTTCAAATTGGAAAGCTTTAAAAAAAGGGTGGGCTTCAGTTCTGGGAATTGAAGTTCAACCGTCTTAAAAATTCCCAAGTTTGAAAAACACTTCTCCAAATCTTTTGTTGAGAGAATATTATGGGATGGAAAGCAAGATGAAGACTCAGGAAACTTCTTTGGGAGTCCATTTGCCTCTCAAGGAAGTTCAGGTTGTCCTCGACTTATGACCCCAACTAAGCCCCAATTTTCTGTTGTTAAGTGAGATATTTGTTAAGTGAGTTTTGCCCGGTTTTACGGTAACTCTTGCCACAGTTGTTTAAGTGAATCACTGAAGCTGACATGTCAGTAACCCAGTTGTTAAGTGAATCTGGCTTCCCCACTGACTTTGCTTGTCAGAAGGTCACAAAAGGGGATCGCCTGACCCTGGGACACAGCCATGGTCATAAGTGTGAACTAGTTGCCAAGCACCTGAATTTTGATCACATGATCACGGGGGGATGCTTGAAAGGTCGTAACTGAAAAATGGTCCTAAGTCACTTTTTTTCAGGGCTGTTGTAACTTTGAACAGTCACTAAGTCGAGGACTATCTGTATTGTAGGCAAATTGGGTTGATCAGAGTTGCTTTTTTCCTATTGCTAATTTGACTTCCATTTTTAGAAACTCCAGTTATTTGTTGCTATCTGTCTGTCTGTCTGTCTGTCTGTCTATCTATCTATCTCTATCACAATTATGGACTGCTTATCTCTCTTAAAGAGGAACTCTTTATGACTTACTTCAAAGGAAAATAGTGTTTAGAAGGCGCAAAAGAGTGCGAATATCTAATATGCAGAAAGACAGCAAAAAGAGAATTTCCAGAGTGTGCATTCAGTAAATCCTAATACACTTTTAATTATTCTATCATTTAGGATCCACTCCTCTATCTCAGGAAAATAGGGTTTATTAAATGCTGAGGGATTATAAAGATAAACAGGTATAGTTTGCACCTATAAAGAGTATAAATGCATCCGTAAATTGTTCCCTAGAATGCTTAAGTTAGACACAAATCTCTTTTTTTAGCATAGGAGTTTACAATAATATTTTATCTTTTTTTTTAAGTGTCGGGAAATCATGCCTCTTGCTACAGTTCACAGATAAATGGTTTATGGCTGTTCATGATTTGACAATCGGTGAGAATCAAAGCCAGATGGCTCTGTGAGTCTTGGGGAACCATAATTGTTGGAATTGTGCTTAGCTACCTGTAGATGCCCTATGGAGAGAAAAGTCACTGTGTTATTATTACAGTACTAAGAATATACACAGTGGGGTTAAAACTCATATAGACAAAGGTTCCATGTTCCAACTTCCTTAGAATATACAGTAGATGGAATATACAGTAGATACAATATGGATAATCAGCTTGGTGTTGTGGTTATAGCATCAGGCTAGAAAACAGGAGAATTTTTTAAATTTATTTGATGTCCATTTCACTAGGAGGTGACTAGAATGTGAGTTCTAGTTCCAATTTTGGCACAAAGCCAGCTGGATGACATTGGTGCAGTCACTTTCTCTCAGCCATAGGAAGAAGAAGGCAGTGGCAAACCACTTTGGGGAAAAATTTGCCAAGAAAAATTGCAAAGACTTGCCCAGACCATTTTTGAAAATCGGACACAATTGAATTGAAGAAAAAAAAATGGATGGATGGATAGATGGACAGGATAGGATAGGATAGATAGGTACAGAGAGAGCGCGAGAGTGTGATGGATAGATGATAGAAATGATAAATAGATTGATACACAGAGAGATGGATAGATGATAGATAGATAGATAGGATAGATAGATGTACACACAATATATATAAATATTATAAGATAGTCCTCAACTTACAACAGTTTGTTTAGTGACTGAAGTTACTACAGCAGGGGTCCCCAACCCCGAGGCCACGGTCCATTACCAGGCAGCAGCCTATTCGAAACTGGGCTGTGAGAGAAATGGGCAAGCGTGTGCGTGTGAAGCTCCTATCACGTGAGTGGAAAACACTTGAGCTCATGGCAAAGCTCCATTCACATGAATTCATGCATGAGCACAAGTACCCTCCACTTGTGCACAAAGCACCATCCATTCGCACGAGGACATGTGCCCCATTTGGACAAATGGAAGTGTGTGCAAGTGCACGGGCCTGCCTCTCACACTCCTTTTCCCTCACACCAGGTTAGGCCACCAAGCTTAAAGGTTGGGGCCTGTTGTTTTACAGCACTGAAAAAAGTGACTTATGACTCACTTAACAAGCATCTCTCTTAGCAAGATAAATTTTGGGCTCAATGGTTGTCATAAGTCAAGACTACCAAGATAGATAGAACATGAGAAATACAGGCAATCCATCGGGAGAAGATCATTTTAAAATTTTCTAAGGATAGCAGAGGATAGGTTAGGATAGGATATGATGACAGAATAAGAATAGAAGAGGAGGGGAGGGGAGGGGAGGGGAGAGGAGAGGCGAGGAGAGGAGAGGAGGATGGAATGTAATATAGAGTAGAATATAGAATATCCCGAGTTTCTGTAGTTATTACTTCTTTTGTTCTTGCACCTCTGCTTGTTGGACTGTTAATTTCACAAACTATATTCTGTTCCTTCCCGCCTTTCTCTAGATCCCCTCCCCCCCGCAATTCCTGCCTTCCCCTTCCTCACCCTGGTCTGTGTTAATGTTTGGGGATCATGCCAAGAAAGGGGTACAAGTGGGAGTCCAGTCCACTGAGCCTGGTCCCCGTCAAATCTCTTTGTCTTCCATTTCCCCACCAGGTGTGGAGTTTGGGGCACGGATGATTACCATTGAAAACAAAAAGATCAAACTGCAGATTTGGGATATGGTGAGGAACCCCAGAAGCCTTTTGTGGGGGATTGGTTGAGCGTGTAGAAGAGACAGATTGAATGGGACTGGACTGGCCAGGAGGAGCAAGGAGCAGTTGATCCCAGCTACCATCCCACCTCCACACCAAGGTGTGGTGCCATTTGGCTCACTCTTTAGGCCTGATGTGTAGTTTTTGTGTGCTTCTCTTTTGCTCCAAAGGCTGGCCAGGAATCCTTCAGTTCGATCACCCACTTGTATTACTGAGGAACAGCTGGGGCGCTCTTGGTCTATGACATCACCAGGTGAGGCCCAACCGCAACGCAAAACCTAGACATGAATCAGGATCAGGTTTAATTGTTTAGCCTGGTGGTTCCCAATGTTTTGGTTTGGAGGACCATTGATGGTCGTCAGGTCCTTGCAGGTCATCCCGTTAATCTGCCGGAATTATTGGATAGAGCCGTGATGGCAAACCTATGGCATGCGTGCCAGAAGTGGTATGTGTTAAGTCTGGAAGGTCGGGCTCATAGAGACGAGAGACTCAGAATAAGTGAACAACAGCTCTTTATTACAGGCTAAATCTGAGTGAGTCAAAAGCGCTCGCGGCGGCTCTTTTTATAGAGCTAGCCACGGCTTGGGCTGCCAATGACATCACTTTGAGTTTCCTGCGATTGGTTTCATCCAATCGCGGTAGGCTCTCAGCGAACCAATCACAACCGTCTGGCTGTCCAATCAGATAGTTCACTTTGTAGTCCAATAGGAATGCAGGGTTTCAAGCCTGTTTAATATGGAACACCCCTCCCCTCTTGGTTTCACCCAAGGGGCAGGGTGACGTCGCGTAGACAGGCGGGTCTTGGGACCTGCCTACTTGACCTGCGCGTTTCAGTCTGTCTCTGGTCGTTGCCTGGTTCGGACGGGCTCCACGTCGCTCCCAAGTGCCTCGATGGAACCGCCTGGAAGGGTGAGCCGGGCCTATAGCTGCGACTCCCGCCTGGTTCGCCTGGGTTGGTCGAGTCGTTCGCTCTGCTGCTCCTGCCTGGATTCTCTGGGCCAGTTGAGCTTGCTCGGCTGCTTCTTCCAGGTGAAGTACCCGTCCGCATTGGTTCTGTGTTTGCAGGTGAGTATGGTTGGTTTATTATTTGGTTTCTGCTTGGGGTTTTTTCTGTATCGGTTAATAATTTTCCTTTTTCAATGTTTGAGGTCCCCCCCCCCCTGATTTCTTTATTGCTGTCTGTGAGGGGTGTGCTGGCAAGCTGTGACCTTAACTGGTCGATGTGTCGCTTCCAGCTTCATCCATCGGTTGTTTCTAGGCGGTATGACCGGGGGGCAGTTATCTGGGTGATTCCCGCAGGTACCCAAAGAGGGTCTCCAGTAAAATTGTTTGCAAAGACAGTGTCGCCGATGGTAAAAGTGCGGTGTTGGCTGGTGGAGCCAGGGGGGTTTTCTGGATTGTAGGTGGGGTGTAAACGGTCTAGTGCTGACCGGAGTCTTCTGCCCATGAGTAATTCCACTGGGCATTTGTTTGTGGTGGTATTTGGCGTGATGTGTTGGATAAGCAGTATTTTATTATTTTTTTCCTGAATGTTGCCATCTTCTAATTTTTGTATGGTTTTCTTGGTGAATTGAACCATTCGTTCCACCCGCCCATTCGCCGCTGGGTGTACGGGCGATGTTAATGCGTGTCTGATGCCACGGTTGGCTAGGTATTGTTCAAACGCCAACGCTGTGAACTGTGGTCCGTTGTCGGACACCAGAACGTCTGGCAGACCATGTGTGGCAAAGAGTTTGTTGAGTTTGGCTATGACGGCTTCAGTAGTTGTTGTTTTCATGGTGCTAACTTCCAGCCAATTGGAATAAGCATCTACGGTGATTAGAAAGGTGTGTCCTTTGGTGGGGCCAGTGAAATCTATGTGGATCCGCGACCAGGGGCCCCTGGGGGTTTCCCATTCCAAGGGTGGGGCTGTGGGGGGGGCGGATCGAGTTAGTTGGCATCTGTTGCACGCGGCTACCCATGTTTCTATTTGCTTGTCCATGCCTGGCCACCAAAGCTTTCATTCGGACGATGCCCGGGTGCCCTTCGTGCAACATGTCCAACACTCGCTTTTGTAAGGCTTCTGGTATTACCACCCAGTCTCCCCAAAGTATGCACCCCTTTTGCGAGAAAAGTTCGGTTTGCCAGGTCCTAAAAGCTTTAAACAGTTCAGTTTTGTCGGTTTCTGGCCAACCCCGCTCAATCCAGGTCAGGACTCGCTCCAGCCACTTGTCTCTTTTTGTTTCGCGGGCAATGTCTAGCGCGGTCAGGAGGGGGCTGGGTAAGGTTTCTATTTGAAGAATCGGTATTGTGGGTGCTGGGTCGTCTTGCACGTCTGGGAGGGGGGAGCGGCTTAAGGCATCAGCGTGCAGAATGTCTTTACGGGGTCGGTGAGTGAGCTGATAATTATAGGCGGCCAGGAACTCAGACCATCTAGTCATTCTAGGCAAGAGGATGTTTGGGGTGACCTTGTTGCCAGCCAGTATGCCAAGCAGGGGTTTGTGATCAGTAATGATAGGAAAGGTCCTACCGTAAACGTATTTGTGGAACCTTTTCACTCCGGAAACGATCGCTAGGGCTTCCTTGTCCAACTGGCTGTAGTTTCTTTCTGGTTTGGACAGGGTTCGTGAAAAGAAGGCAATGGGCGCCTTGTTCCCGTTTGGCAGGGTATGACTGAGAATTGCCCCTACTCCAAAGGGCGATGCGTTGCATGTGATTGTAAGCGGTAGGGTTTCGTTGTATTGGATGAGGACTGCGTCGGAAGTTAAGAGGTCTTTGGTTTGTTGGAAAGCGCTTTCCTCCCGTTTTCCCCATGTCCAGGAAGCGGTTTTGTCCAACAGTCTATGCAATGGTTCCGCCACGGTCGCCTTTTTGGGTAGGAAAACATTATAAAAGTTAATGAGTCCAAGAAATGCCTGGAGCTCTGTCTTGTTTTTTGGTCTGGGGGCTTCCTTGATGGCTTTAAGTTTTTTTTCGGTGGGGTGAATTCCGTGTTTGTCAAGGAGGTACCCCAAGAATTCAACCCTCTCAGTGCAAAGTTGGCATTTTTCTTTTTTAACCTTCCGGCCAGAGTCTTTAAATTTCTGGAGTACTTCCCTTAGGCGTTTTTCAAGTTGTTTTTTATTGGCTGCCGCCACTAACACATCATCAAAATACGGCACGACTCCCTTAATTCCTTGTAACAGCCTTTCCATGAGGCTTTGAAAAACCCCGGGCGCAACGCTGACGCCGAATTGGAGGCGGTTGCATTTAAATGCCCCCCGGTGGGTTACGATTGTCTGTGCCTCGGCGGTTTCTGCATCAACCGGCAGCTGTTGATAGGCTTGTGCCAGGTCGAGCTTTGCAAAGACCCGGCCACCCCCCAGTGAGTGTAGGAGGTGTTGCACTACTGACACGGGGTAGGCACTTTGCTGTAGGGCGTGGTTGAGGGTGGCCTTATAGTCCCCACAGATTCTTATGGAGCCATCTGGCTTGATAGGGGTGACTATAGGTGTTTCCCAGCAGGCATGGTCAATAGGCTCTAAAACCCCTTGTGCGATGAGCTTATTAAGTTGCTCGCCGATTTTGGGTTTGAGCGCAAAAGGCACTCGTCACGGCTTGAGACGGATGGGGGTGACGTCTGGGCTGAGGTTGAAGGAGATTGTGGACCCCTTGTACTTTCCTAAGGTGTCGTCGAAGACCTCTTGGAAATCTCGTGTGAGCGTTGCTTCCCAATCTTCTTCGGTTGTGTGGTGGATGCCTGCCATTTCTATTCCGAGAGGTGTGAACCATTGTAGCCCGAGCAGGCTGGGGCGGTCCTTGTCCACGATTGTGAGTGGCAGTATGTTGGTGTCGCCTTTGAAAGTGATTTTGAAATGCCCGATGCCAGCTACGGGGATGCGGTTCCCCTGGTAGTCTCTGAGGGTCAGTTTTTGGTCGCTCAACTCATGTCGGCAAATGCTGGGTATTAGGCGTTCGATGGTGTGCCATGAGACCATGGAGAGGTAAGATCCAGAATCTACCTCCATGGTGCACGGTTGGTCTTCGATGTTCACCATTACGCGTACCTTTCGGGCGTCTATGGTTGAAGAATGGCCGATGACAACCGTTTGATGGGTTTCTTCTTTCCGCGGTGCCTCGCTGAATCGTTTGGTCCGGCCGTCTTGGCTCCATTGGCTGTCAGTCTGGCGATCCCGATGCTTGGGGGGGTGCCGTCTCATCGTCTAGGGCTGCCGCCTTGACGCCGGGGGCTGTGGTTGTGTTTATTTCGGCAAACGTTTGCAATGTGCCCCCGCTTCTCACAATGCCGACAAACGGCGTCAAGAAAACGGTATTCAGAGCGGGGGTGATTGCCTCCACATCCGGCGCACTGGAATCCTGACTTACGACCCCACCGGTCCCGTTGATCGCGTTCCGACTGGAGCCGGTGGATCTCTTCCTCCTCATAGTCGCTGTCATAGGGGGATTCGATGTTGCCGTGGTGGGTGGAGGTGGTGTGTTTCTCCAGTGTTGGAGCCATCTCGCTGACAGGATGGCGGCCGGTTCCATTTGATCGCCGCATTCGAGCCGCTGACTTGCGGGTGGCTTCTGCTGCCGTTGCTTCAGCTATGGTGTCGGCGAGGAAGATGCTGCCCTTTGCCATCAACTTGCTTTGTAGTGTGGGGTCTTTTAGGCCGAGGATGACCCGGTCTCGCATGGCCTCTTCTAGGTCGGTGAATCCGCACAACCCTCCAAGGTCCCTTAGATTGGCCATGAATTCGCTAATGCTCTCACCCTCGTGCTGGTCTCTTTGGTAAAAGTCGTGCCGGCGAATGAGGGTGGGCACAGCCGGAGTGTAGTGGTTTCGGAGGATGGGTGCGAGGTCGTCCCAATCCATCGTCTTGACGTCTGCGGGTTTCGCCAAAGCCTTGGCCATTTTAAACACGGCGGGCCCGCAGTTGTGATAGGAATACAGCCCATTTCCGGTTGCCATTGGCGTCTTTCAGGTTGCTGCATTCCAAAAACATCTGGAACCGGTCGATGTAGGTCTCCCAGTCCTCTGTGGCCAGATTAAAGGGTGCAGGTGGCGTGGCGTTGCTGGCCATTTTGATGGTTGTTTCGCGCTGTTTGCCACGTGCTGAATTGTCTCGTTGTCTTCTCTATCCCACCTTCGTCGTCAGTGTTAAGTCTGGAAGGTTCGGCTCATAGAGACGAGAGACTCAGAATAAGTGAACAACAGCTCTTTATTACAGGCTAAATCTGAGTGAGTCGAAAGCGCTCGCGGCGGCTCTTTTTATAGAGCTAGCCGTGCCTTGGGCTGCCAATGACATCGCTTTGAGTTTCCCGCAATTGGTTTCATCCAATCGCGGTAGGCTCTCAGCGAACCAATCACAACCGTCTGGCTGTCCAATCAGATAGTTCACTTTGTAGTCCAATAGGAATACAGGGTTTCAAGCCTGTTTAATATGGAACAGTATGCAAAGCCATCTCTCCGGGCACGCCAGCCATCGCGCATTGTACTTCCGGGTTCCGACACATGCATGCGTGCCAGCCAGCTAGTCTTTGTGCACACGGGAGCGCCAGAAACCAGAAGAGCAGGTGGCGTGCCAGAAACCAGAAGCTCAGCTTTCCGGCACACGCATGTCTGCCGGGGAGCTGCTCTTTTGGTTTTCAGTGCTCCCCCACATGCATGCACACGCTCCTGTTTCAGCACTTGGTGCCCAAAAAGGTCACCAACACTGGGATAGAACAAGGAAGGAAAATGAAGGAAAGAGGGGAAGGAAGAAAAAAGGAGAATGAAGAGGGAAGGGAAAGGAAGGAAGGAAGGAAGGAAGGAAGGAAGGAAGGAAGGAAGGAAGGTTATAATGAGAGAGAGGGTGCCAGGGAAGTTGTGCCTTAGCACAGGTCAAGTCACGCGCATCATGGGCATGCCTGCCCCCGGCCATGCCCACTCACCCCAGCCCTCCAAGGTCAAACACAACCCTGATACAGCCCTCAATGAAATCGAGTTTGACACCCCTGGGATAGAGATGGGTGAAACTAACATTCCCTAAATAGGCCAATTTATTGATTGATTTAGAGAATTTACGCGGCCAGCCATTCAATTTCAGGGACTCTTAAGTGGCTGGCAAAAGATAAAAATCCCAATGTACAAAGAGTACAAACAATAACTCCCCACCCCTTGGTGACAAGCAGCAATCTAACAGGGCCCTTGATGGGCTCCATCACATTCTGGGTTCCCCAGGGTTGTTGGCAAAACTAGGGCCTTGCAAAAGAGTGTCAAATTGTGGGCCAGTCTAATCTCCACAGGGATGATGTTCCAGAGCGAGGGAGCCACCACAGAAAAGGCCCTTCTTCTGTGTCCCATGTCATGTACTTCTTTATTAGGTTGCTTTGCATGTATACTGAGAGCTTCTGCACCATCGACAAATTCTTGTGTATCTAATCACACTTGGCCAAATAAAGCTGTTCTGTTCTGTTCTATTCTATTCTATTCTATTCTATTCTATTCTATTCTATTCTATTCTATTCTATTCCATTCCATTCCATTCCATTCCATTCCATTCCATTCCATTCCATTCCATTCCCATTCCCATTCCCATTCCCATTCCCATTCCCATTCCCATTCCACTCTACTTTTCTCCACTTCACTCCACTCTATAGCTGTCTGGTTTGGTTCTGCAACTCAACAAGACAGACACAGACTTCAGAGAGTAATTAGGACTGCAGAAAAAACAATTACTACCAACGTGCCTTCCATTGAGGACCTGTATACTGCACGAGTCAAAAAGAGGGCTGTGAAAATATTTACAGACCCCTCACATCCTGGACATAAACTGTTTCAACTCCTACCCTCAAAACAACGCTATAGAGCATTGCACACCAGAACAACTAGACACAAGAACAGCTTTTTCCAGAACGCCATCACTCTGCTAAACAACTAATTCCCACAACACTGTCCAACTATTTACTAAGTCTGCATTACTATTACTATTAATCTTCTCATCATTCCTATCACCCATCTCCTCCCACTTGTGACTGTATGACTGTAACCTTGTTGCTTGTATCCTAACGATTTTTATTGACTGTTTCCTAGTATGATTTGATTGCTTATTGGTATCCCATGACTATTATTAAGTGTTGTACCTTATGATTCTTGACTCTTGATGAATGTAACTTTTCTTTTATGTACACTGAGAGCATATGCACCAAGACAAATTCCTTGTGTGTCCAATCACACTTGACCAATAAAGAATTATTTTCTTTTCTTTTCTTATCTTTCTTTCTTTCTTTCTTTCTTTCTTTCTTTCTTTCTTTCTTTCTACTCTACTCTACTCTACTCTACTCTACTCTACTCTACTCTAATCTAATCTAATCTAATCTAATCTAATCTACGATTTCCTGCATCTTTCTCACACTACCTTCTGTTAGACAAGTGAATTAATTCTTATGCCTGATGTTCCTCTCCGCCATGATCTTTTGGAACTGTAGAAACAGATATGGAGACAAGGAAAAGGTTTCTCTTCTGTCCTGGTGTTTTCTCCCCTACAGTCAGGTGCTCTCCCAATGAGTTGATATCCAGTTTCCAGAACAATGCCTGGGAATCTTGCAAGGGGAGACCAGCACATCCAGACAGCAGTCCAAATAGGAAAAACTGATAAATAGAAAGCTATCTCATTCACTCTGCTTGCCTTGGCAGCAACCAGAAGTAGGTTCTGTGTGGCACTGGCATCCAGGCCTTAGAAGATTCCACCCGAACTCTACAAAGGGGTGGCATAGTTTTCCAACAAGTTTTCAGCTTAGAACATAGAATGAGTCATGATGGCGCAGTGATTAGAATGCAGTACTGCAGGTCACTTCTGCTGACTGCCGGCTGCCTGCAATTTGGCAGTTCGAATCTCACTAGGCTCAAGGTTGACTCAGCCTTCCATCTTTCCGAGGTGGGTAAAATGAGAACCCAGCTTGTTGGGGGCAATAGGTTGACTCTGTAAACCGCTTAGAGAGGGCTGTAAAAGCACTGTGAAGCAGTATAGAAGTCTAAGTGCTATTGCGAATAACAGAGTTGAAAGGAACCTTGGAGGTCTTCTAGTCCAACCCCCTGCTCGAGCAGGGGACTGTATACCATTTCAGATAAATGTTTGTCCAGTCTCTTTTTGAAAGCCTCCAGTGATGGAGCACCCACAACTTCTGAAGGCAAGCCTTCCCATGATTAGTTGTTCTAACTGTCAGGAAATGGATTAGTTTTTCTAACTGTCAGTTCTAGGTTGCTTCTTTCCATGGTTAATTTCCATCCATTAGTTCTCATCTTGCCTTTTGAGGCTTTGGAAAATAATTTGATCCCCTCATCTTTATAGGTTTAATTGGTTTCCATGCCTGCATGGAATGGCCAATGCTTATTATCTCATTTAATTCTTTTGATATTGCTTTCAAACTTGCAAAGTAAAGGGGAGAAGGAAAAGCTTTAAGTAGTCCTGGAGGTCTCGCACCCTTCATTTGCAAGACTTTTTCCTCTGTGTGGCACTCGCAGCCAAGTTTTAGAAGATTCCACCCAAACTCTACAAACTTACAAAGGGGTGGAGTAGCTTTTGAACAGGTGTCCCACTTATTTGATTTCCGCCCAGCAGCCATGGCCAATGCTTCTTATCTTAATTGATATTGCTTTGAAAAGCATGAAGGAAGGGAACAAGGAAGGGTTTGAGCAGACCTGGGGTCTCACACCCTTTATCTGAGAGACTTTTTCCCCTCAGGGATTCTGAATGTCAAGTGACAATGGAAGCGACACTCCTCTCCAATCCCCTCTCCACTCCAGTGCAGGTTCTGGGGACAAAGAGGGTTGGAGAGGATGTTTCTCCAGGAAGCTATAATCTTCTCAAGCTTTGATCATTTTCACCTTCAGCTTGACTTTTGATGTTTTTTTCTTCACTTTTCACAGGCGGGAAACTTTCAACCATTTGTATGCCTCGTTAGAAGACGCTCGACAGCATTCCAGTCCTCACATGGTGATCATGCTCATTGGCGATAAAAGGTAAAGTTGATTCCTTTCTTCTGTTTTTTTCCTTCCTGCCCACCCATCGAAGGCCTATCAATCAAAGCATGTCAGACTGTCTGCAGTTCCTTCAATCAAAAGCATCTTTACATGGCTGCAGTCAGGGTGGATAACGATCGGTGGTGTCAGGTGAGGCTCCATTCAAAATCCAAGAAAGAAACCATTAGACTCCATTGTTATAGAAAAAAGGACTTTTACTGGAAATCAAGTGGTAGCATCAAAAGAATTCAAGATCTGAGGCATTAGGTGCAAAAATCACATATACAAAGTTATGGCAACGTTCCCATCCACAACAGTTCAAACTGGCCATTCAATCTGAGATGTGTATAATGTCATGTGGGGCATCGTCAGGTGGTGATTCAGATATCTGGCCGTTGACCTTGGCCTGGATAGATGCTGCAGCTGCGCAGTAAGCAAGTAAGCATAAACAAGAAAGTTTTCCCAAATTTTACATTTCACCAACTCAAGCCTCCAGCACTTTTCCCCCTCAAAGCCCAATTTATCCTCCCTCCCCCCGTCACTATGGCAGCCAGAAAGAGAAGCAGAAGAAAGAGGCTGAGAGATGTTTTTTTTTTTAATCAGATTTTTAAAAATTTTAATCAGATTTTTTTTTTATTTTGATCAAATTTATTTTAATAAAATGTTTTGGAGTAAAAATCTGTCTAGATTGTTACTTTTATTTTTACGATTTATATTGTTTTATTTAGTTTCCTAGTATGATTTGATTGCTTATTTAGTATCCTATGACTATCACTAAGTGTAGTATCTTATGATTCTTGATGAATGTGTTTTTATGTATCTTTATGTATCTTACGATTCTTGATGAATGTATTTTTTTTATGTACACTGAGAGCATATGCACCAAAGACAAATTTCTTGTGTGTCCAATCACATTTGACCAATAAAGAAATCTGTTCTGTTCTGTTATTCCATTCCATTCCATCCCATCCCATTCTATTCTATTCTTCCATATTGTGTTGTGTTGTGTTGTGTTGTGTTGTGTTGTGTTGTATTGTATTGTATTCTGTTTATTCTATTCTGTAGGAGAAGGAAAGGAGCTACAAATACAGGTGAAACTCAAAAAATTAGAATATCGTGCAAAAGTTCATTTATTTCAGTAATGCAACTTAAAAGGTGAAACTAATATATGAGATAGACTCATTACATGCAAAGCAAGATAGTTCAAGCCATGATTTGTCATAATTGTGATGATTATGGCTTACAGCTCATGAAAACCCCAAATCCACAATCTCAGAAAATTAGAATATTACATGCAATCAATAAAACAAGGATTGTACATAGAACAATATCGGACCTCTGAAAAGTATAAGCATGCATATGTACTTAGTACTTGGTTTGGGCCCCTTTTGCAGCAATTACTGCCTCAATGCGGCATGGCATGGAAGCTATCAGCCTGTGGCACTGCTGAGGATGCTTCAATAGAGGCCTTTAGCTCTTCCGCATTGTTCGGTCTCATGTCTCTCATCTTTCTCTTGGCAATGCCCCATAGATTCTCTATGGGGTGCAGGTCAGGTGAATTTGCTGGCCAATCAAGCACAGTAATCCCATGGTCATTGAACCAGGTTTTGGTGCTTTTGGCAGTGTAGGCAGGTGCCAAGTCCTGCTGGAAAATGAAGTCAGCATCCCCATAAAACTCGTCTGCGGAAGGAAGCATGAAGTGCTCCAAAATATCCTGGTAGACGGCTGCGTTGACTCTGGACTTAATGAAGCACAGTGGACCAACACCAGCAGATGACATGGTTCCCCAAATCAACACAGACTGTGGAAACTTCACGCTGGACTTCAAGCATCTTGCAGTGTGTGCCTCTCCATCCTTCCTCCAGACTCTGGGTCCTTGGTTTCCAAATGAGATGCAAAAGTTGCTTTCATCAGAAAAGAGGACTGTGGACCACTGAGCAACAGCCCAGTTCTATTTTTCTTTAGCCCAAGTAAGACGCTTCTGACGTTTGTTTGTTGTTCAGGAGCGGCTTGACAAGAGGAATACCACATTTGAAGCCCATGTCCAGGATCCGTCTGTGTGTGGTGGCTCTTAATGTACTGACTCCAGCCTCAGTCCACTCCTTGGGAAAGTCCCCAACACTTTTGAATGGCCTTTTCCTAACAATCCTCTCCAGGCTGCAGTCATCCCTGCTGCTTGTGCACCTTTTTCTTCCACACTTTTCCCTTCCACGTAACTTTCTATTTATGTGCTTTGATACAGCACTTTGGGAACATCCAACTTCTTTTGCAATTACCTTTTGAGGCTTTCTCTCCTTACAGAGGGTGTCAATGATGGTTTTCTCCACAACTGTCAGGTCAGCGGTCTTTCCCATGATTGTGATTCCTGCTGAACCAGACTGAGAGACCATTTAAAGGCTCAGGAACCCTTTGCAGGTGTTATGGCTTAATTAGCTGATTAGAGTGGGACCATTTTACCGACCTCGGAAGGATGGAAGGCTGAGTCATCCTTGTTCAGAATTGAACTCCTGGAGTGAGCAGTGAATTAGCCCTGAAGGACTGCATTCTAACCACTGCGCCACCATGGCTCTGTTTATTAATTATTAATTAATGCACACTGCTTGCAGTTTATGAGAAATCGTTAATTTGTATTCTAAAAAGGGCACAGATAGAGAACGTACGCCTTTCTAGTTTGTGTAGACCAGGGGTGTCAAACTCAAGGCCCACGGGCCAGATCTGGCCCGCGGGGTGCTTAAATCTGGCCCGTGGGGCTGGCCTGGAAATATCAAAGGACCAGTCCACAGTGTCCACATGGCCTGTTTTTGGCCACCAAAGTGCTGCAGGAAGTGTCCATCATGTCTCCCTACCCCCGCTTCCTGCCCCCCCACCCCCGGCCGGCCCCCGGTGGAGAACAATGCTGATCTGGCCCTCGAAGAAATCCAGTTTGACACCCCTGGTGTAGAGTATAAGCTTAAGATGGGTCAGGGCGACTTTGTTTTCAATGTGTACGTAGATAAATCCTTTTTCTTCTCCCCTTCCAGGGAAATGGGATCAGGACTGGCTCTAAACAACCAGCTGTTATTCTGGGTGGATCATCACTCCACCCGGGACCGCAAGGCTCTGGGGACTGATTGGGCTGTTGCTAAGTTTGCTTGAAATCCTGACAGGCTCATTGAGGCTGGGAACAAAGTGAGGATGGTGCCAGGGGTGGGATGCAAATATTTTTACTACTGGTTCTGTGGGGCGTGGCTAGGTGGGCATGGCCATGTGACTGGGTGGGCATGGCTTTCTTTTTTGCAGCCCTCTGTGCTCTGTTTTTTGGCCTCCTGGGCCTCAGGGAAGCCTCCTGGGCCCCAGGGAAGCCTCCTGGGGGGCATTTTTGCTCCAAGGAAGCTTCCCTGAGGCAAAAAATGGAGCACAGGGGGGCCTCCTGGGTGAAGCAGTAAGACAGTGAGGGGGATCCCGGCACAGCTGATTGTCAGAGCAGCTGATCGTCAGGAGGGAAAAAAGATACCGTAAGGGGTGACTGGACGGGGCAGGCGGGGGAGAATGCAGTCAGCGATGTGCGTGATGTCGTGCATGCGTGATGCGGACTGACTGGGCGGGGAGGGGAGGGGCCAGCCAGGGACATGATTTGCTGGTTCTCTGACCTGGCCAAAATCATAACAACCGGTTCTATAGAACTGGTCCGAACCTGTAGAATCCCATCCCTGGATGGTGCCTTTCATTCCTTATTCAAACAAATATTGGGGGAGATGGGGTGGCAAGGATTTTCCAGTCCAGTTTTCCTTTCCCCTTTTTATATGAATTTGGGGCCAACCTGAATTTAATCTTTGGCTGGTGGCTAGAGCATCCCTTTCTAAAATCTCCCCATCAGGGCTGTTTGGCCTTTTTTCTAGAAGGAAAGGTATTTCCTTCTTCCAGTCTGGTTATATGTCAGCAGTGGCTTTTCTCCCCACTGTTGAAAACTTCCATTCCCTACCTTGGATTCCTTAAATTTTGGGGGATCTTCCAGGTCTCCATACCTGATTTTTAATATTAAGCTGTGATGTACGCTTTCTCCTCTTCCTATTAAAAGTTTTCACATTTGCTTTTATCTGGCTCTTTTTTTGTGGGAGAGGGAAGTGAAGGGCAATAAAAAAAGGATTTGTTTCATATTCTGCCACGGCAATTCTTTTAACGCAACTTTCCAATGGAGGTGGTCCTTGACTTATAAATACTGTGGCCAAAAGGTTGTGGCTGAGCAAAACAGTGGTTAAGAGAGTTTTGCTCCATTTTGCAACCTTCCTTGCTGCCATTAAGTGAATCACTGCAGGCATTCAGTTAGCAACACAGTTGCTGAGTGAAGGTTGAAAAAAGGTGATCACGTGATCCCAGCGCATTGCGACTTTCATAAATATGACCCGGTTGCCAAGTGCCCAGATTTTGATTGCGTGACAATGGGAACGTTGCAATGGTTGTAAGTGTGAAAAATGGTCATCAGTCACTTTTATTTCTGCTGTTGTAACTTTGATTGGTCACTAAACAAATGGTTGTAAGTCAAGGACTACCTCTTAAGTAGGAAAGGACTACAGAGGAAAGAACATTAAACCACAAAAGATTTTAAAGGCAAAGCTCCACAGATATTTTTAAACATAAGGTTGGTATTTGTGACAAACATAACCAACATTTAAGGTTGCTTTAAATGAACCCATATTTAATTGTTCTTCCAGGTCTTCAGCATGGTTTTTCAGTATCAGCTGTCCGACTTCTTTTTCACTGTAGATGCCAAAAGATCAGAACCAGGTTTAGATGCGTTGATATTGATCTATGTTGGAACAAACCTCGTGCCAGTCAAAACCTGTGAATGTCTTCCGGATTCAGTCTTGGTTTCTATTATCTCCACTCAAAAATAAGTTCTATTCAGTCTATTATCAAGCCTCTAGCATATGCTTTCATTGTGTCCCAAACATTCTGAATTGAAGTATCTTCTTTTTTATTTTCTCTAAAAAAGAAGGCCAATTCTTTCTCCATCCATTGTGTAAAGTCTTTTTCCTTTAAAATAGTATTATTTAACGTCCATCTCGATCTTCTTTTTTGTCCTTTCCATTTAATTGTCATTGGGTTGTGGTCTGCCCAAGTACTTGTTTCAATGTTTGTTTCCTGTATGTTAGATATTAATTCTATTGAGATCCAAATCATATCTATTCTGGACCATGATAAGTGTCTATTTGAATAAAAAGTAAATTGTTTAATTTTAGGATTTCTTTCTCTCCATATACCTTTTAAGTTTATTTCATCTATCATTTTAAAAAAGGATTTAGGGAGAGTCTTTCTATTTTGCTTTGTTGTTGTTGCTATATAGTCCAGTTTATTGTCTACAATTCCATTGAAATCTCCCATCATAACTATATTAACATAGTCCAGTCCAATTATTTTCATATGTAGTTTTTTGTAAAATTCTTCTTGTTTATCATTCGGAGCATAAATTGCAATCAGGAGTGTTTTCATATTATTATCCATTATTTCCACCATTAATACTCTTCCATCTTCATCAGTATGAATCAATTGTGCTGGGATAGTCTCTTTAATGTATAAAACCACTCCTCTTTTCTTACATTGAGTCAATGAAGCGAATATTTTCCCTAATTTTGGCTGTACAAACAATTGTTCATATTGTTTTTTAATATGTACTTCTTGTAAACAAATTATATCAAATTTTAATTTCTCTAATTTATGAAAAATTTTCCTTCTTTTAACAGCTGAGTTAAGTCCATTTATATTCATTGTAATCAGTTTTTTCTCTTCCATGATTATATTTTGTAATTAGGTTTGGCAGCTCTCGTAGATCTTGGTTCACGTTGTTCTTTGATCTCCACCTGTCTACCTACTGCGCCTTCTTCTTTTTCAGTCTCCATTTGGTCTTGGAATTCAATTAATGAAATCTCTTTTTCCGCCTCTTCCTCTCTCCTTCCCAAAAATTCTGCGTAGAATAGTTCTGCTTTCTCAATTGAATCAATTCTATATCTCTGTTCTTGCCATGTAAACATTAGTCCTTCTGGAATCAGCCATCTATAATTCACCTCTTTTCAATAACATTTTAGTCAGGAATCGGTATTCTCTTCTCATCTCTCTCACTCTTCTAGGTATTTGTTTTAAAACCACAATCTCCTTGCCTTTGTATTTCAACGTTTTCTCTCTTGCCACTTGTAATATTTGAGTTTTAATGCCTTTTTTTGTAAATCTGATATGAACTTCTCTTGGTAGATTGTTTCTCATTGCATATCTTGTAAAGACTCGGTATACCTTATCTACTCCATCCATCATCTTCTCCTCTGTTATTTCCAAAGCTTCTATCATTATCGCAGCTAGATTTTGTCCTTTTTCTTCCTCTATATTTTGAAATCTGAGATAAAATTCTGATCTGTCCATCTCCCATTTCAACATCCCACTTTTATCTTGTTCAACCACTGTTAATCTGGTATCAATGTCTCCAATCTTTTTATCTCTTTGTTTATCTTCTTCTTCAATTTTTTGGAATCTCTCATCATACTTCACCATCAATTGTTGAATATTCTCCACTTTTTCATCAGTTTTCTCTGTTCTTTGTTCAATATTCTCTATTCTCTTTTCAATAGCATCTGATTTTGTTTTAAGTTCTTGGATTCCTTGCATGATCATCTGTAGAGTCACATTTTCTTGTTCTTTATCTTGCTTTAACATCGTCTGAATTAAACGTTGTCCTCCAGATGGTGGGGAGGAGGAAGTTGAGGTGCCAGAAAGTATGAGTTTCCTACTCATTTTGAATGTTTAAAAATCTTCTAGTTCTTTTAAACCTTAATCCAGTTAGTGAAGTAACCAATTATAATCCAAGGTGGGAAATAAAAGTGGTAAAAAGTAAAAAGCCCAGTGGTAGTAAAAAAGAGAAAAAAGGGAAAAGAAAATTCTTCAGGTTCTTCTGAACCTTATTCCAATTATAAAATAGTCAATTGTAATCTAAAAAGGAAAAAGATAAAAATAAGAAGAAGAAAAAAGCCCAATAATAATTAAAAAAAGGATGAAAGAAAAATTTCTTCAGGTTCTTCACACCTTAATCCAATTAAGAGGTCTCAAGAATAAAAATTAAAAAAACAAACAAAAATAAACCAAAAGTATAGATGGAAAAAGCAAAAATCCCAATGAAAAAAGAAAAGAAAAAGATTTCGAGGCTTTCCCTTTAAAATAAAAAGCAAAAATAGAAATATTACAAAGAAAAAGATTTTTTTTTTTAAAAAAGGAAGAGTACAGTAGAGCTGGTAAGGAGGGGTAACAACTAAAAATTAAAAAGAACACACTGCACTTTATTTAATTATCCAAGGCTCTTGTTATAGTTCTCTTCTCCACAAACTTCAAAGCCAAACTTCAATTGTTGATAGAAATCCAGAAGAACACCTGAAATAACACTCTTCTGTGCTCTTCCCTCTATCTTATCAAATTGCAGTGTCCTTGAAGGGGAGTCTTTCACAGTTCTCTCAACTTCAGGTAAAATATTTTCA
This sequence comes from Pseudonaja textilis, assembly GCF_900518735.1. The sequence goes on from NW_020769503.1 coordinate 144,373, forward strand.
AGCCTCTAGTTGGCAGTGTTACAAAGTTTCACTTTCCCCCTCCTTTCCCAGACAAAACGTAACAAAAGTTACAAAAAAAGGAGAGAGAGAGAGAGAGAGAGAGAGAGAGAGAGAGAGAGTGTGTGTGTGTGTGTGTGTGTGTATATATATATATATATATAAAAACTAAAGGGAGCCTCTAATCTAGAAAGTTAAAAAATCAACAAGGGGAGAAAAAAAATAGATATATATAAAAGAAAAACCAGTCCAGTTAACAAATGCTAATCGCAATAGAAATCCAGTAATAAAGTAAAAAAGTAAAAAGCCAAGCCTCACTTTGACGTTTCCTTTTAAAAACCACCGCTTATTCAGTTCTGTCAAAACTTTTACAGATTTCTTCTTATTCTTAGGGTGTCCTTTCAAATCTCAGAATATTGGTAAAAAAAAAGTTCTTACCAAGCCGACACACTTTTTCTTTCAGCCTCTTCCATTCCAGAGCTGTCCCAACTTCAGCAGCTTTGATGGCTGCCTCTCCGCCGCTGGCAAAAGGGCTTCTCCTGAATCAACCAGGGACTTTATGGTGTCCCTGGGATCCACAGGATGTGCCCTTCACTATCACTGTCTCTACGGGATGGTTTAGGTCCATTTGGACCGACCAGGGGCAAAGATATCGGCTGCAGTCTCAGAGCCCCGAGATTGCAAGCCGTATCATGATGTCAGCTCCGCCTTCTCAACTATATAAGGAAAAAGAACATAAGGAAAAGGCAAGCCACTAAAGTTTTAGAAGATGAACATAAAAGACTTGAAAAAGAACTACAGAAAATGCCACAGAAAAAAGACATTAAGCTAAAGTTGGACATAATTAAACATAAAATGGGTCAAATAGAGAAAGAAGAATTGGCACAGAAAATTAGAAGTGCTAAACAGAATTACTTTGAAGATGCAAATAAACCAGGTAGATGGTTAGCATATAAATTGAGAAAGGAGAAAGAATCAAGGAAAATACCACAGTTAATAGATGATCAAGGTCAAATGTGTTATGGTAATAAAGAGAAAAAGGAAATTATTCGAGACTTTTATGGGCAACTATATAAGCAAGAGAATATTGATGAGGAAAGAGTCAAACAGTATTTACAGAATGCTAACCTACCTAAGATATCTAAAGAGACTGAAAAAATGGTAGAAAGTAATATAACAATGATGGAACTAACTGAAGCACTCAAGAAGCAAAATAATGGAAAAGCACCGGGTCCAGATGGGCTTCCGGCAGAATTTTATAAAACACTACAAGAATCGCTGAACCTTCCATTGCTAGAAGTCATGAATGAAGTTATGGCAAAGAAGAAGATACCCAAAACATGGTCAGAAGCCTATATCACACTTATTCCAAATGATGAGGCTGATCCATTGCAAATTAAGAATTGTAGACCTATTTCTTTACTAAATGCAGACTATAAAATATTTGCTTCAATTTTGGCAGAAAGACTTAAAAAATACTTAAATAACTTTATTCATCCAGATCAAAATGGATTTCTGCCAAAGAGACAAATCAAAGATAACATGAGAATAATCTTGGACACTTTGGAATATTATGAGGCACATCCCGAAAAGCAAATGGCTTTGATATTCTTAGATGCGCAAAAGGCATTTGATAATGTGAATTGGAGATTTATGTTACTATTATTGGAACAGATGGGTTTCGCTAGAAAATTTATTCAAGCAATAGAAGCCATATACTATAAGCAAACGGCAAAGGTAATGATAGAGGGAGAATTTACAGATCCTATCAATATAAGAAAAGGTACAAGACAAGGATGCCCACTATCACCTTTGCTATTTGTATTAACTTTGGAAGTGTTGAATAGAAATATTAGAGATGATAAAGGCATAAAAGGAATGAAAATAAAAAAGGAAGAATTTAAATTACAAGCCTTTGCGGATGATCTGGCCTTTATTTTGGAAGACCCTTTAGAAACAGCTCCAAAATTATTGGAAAAGATAGAGACTTATGGTGAGGTGGCTGGTTTGAAAATAAATAAAGACAAAACAAAGATTTTGACAAAGAATATGCTATTAAGACAAAGAGAAGAACTGGCAGATCTATTGAAAATTCAAGTTACGAATAAGGTTAAGTATTTGGGGATACACTTGACACCAAGGTGTAATAGATTAAAAGAGAACAATTATATTAAACTCAAAACAACAGATAGCGTTAGATTTGATGAAATGGGAAAATCTACAATTGTCATTAATAGGGAGAATTTCAACAACCAAGATGAATATCCTACCCAGAATCTTATACTTGTTTCAAACAATACCAATTAGGCTTGGAAAAGACTATTTTGAAGATTTAAATAAAATTGTGTTGAAGTATATATGGCAAGGCAAGAAAGCGAGAATAAAGTTAAAACTTCTACAAGATGCTAGAACTAGAGGAGGATTTGGTCTGCCTAATTGGGAGTTGTACTATCAAGCTGCAAATTTGATGTAGGTTAAGGAATGGATAACATTAAGAAAGACTAGATTGTTGACACTAGAAGGACATGATTTGCTGTTGGGTTGGCATGCTCTTCTATGGTATAAGGGAACTAAAACACAGGGCTATTTTAGAAGACATCATATACGGGAGTCTTTGTGGTTAAATTGGGAGAAGATTAAAAGACAATGTTATATGAAAATTCCAGTTTGGTTATCGACTATTGAAGCTTTTTCTTATCCTATAATATATAAGAAGGAACAAACAGTTAGATATGGGGAAATATTGGATGAAAAGGGTGAACTTAAATCATTGCAAAACTTAGAGGAACAAGGTATAAAGATGAATTGGTTTTCATATGCACAAATACATTCAAGGTATGATGAAGATTTTAAAACAGAAGGCTTTTATGATAAATTGACTTAGATAAGATTTTGACAGGTACTGATGAAAAGGTGATTAAAAAATTATATGGTTACTTATTGGAAATTAAACTAGAGGAAGAGCAAGTTAAAGAAACTATGATTGCTTGGGGGAAGAATTTTGGATATGGGATTGATTTAAAGAAATGGCAAAAATTGTGGTCTCAAAATTATAAAATGACAATGTCAACAGCATATAAAGAAAATTTGTATAAGATGTTTTACGGGTGGCATTTTCCCAGGACAAGAATAGCAAGAATGTTCAAGAATAAATCTGAAAAATGCTGGAAATGTCATCAGATACCTGGCTCGTATTACCATATGTGGTGGACTTGTGAGGATGCTAGAAAATACTGGACTAAAATTCGCATGTGGTTGGAAAAAATGACAAAAAAACATATAGACTTGAAACCAGAGATTTTTTTATTGGGAATTTTACCTGATACATAAAGAATTGAAATACCTGATTGTAAATGTATTAACAGAGGCTAGGATTGTATTTGCTAAAAATTGGAAAAATGAGAAAATACCATCACAGGAAAAAATCATTAAGAAAATATTGGAATGTGCTGAAATGAGTAGATTGACATTTGAAATTAGAGAACAAGAGAATAAACAATTTTATAAAATTTGGGACCTTTTCTATCAATGGTTAGATAGTTTTACACAATAATAGAATATCTAGAATTTCAGAAAATAACGAATATATAAAGATATTTTTTTTTTCGATATCTCTATAAAATGTTTTTAGGATAGATCGGGTAGGATTATATGAATTGTTATAAAATAAACTAAGTAAATTATAGTTATCTCGCAAAGTATGAATGAATAAAATTATAGTCAAATGATTGTTTAATAGTGATACTAGGATATTTAATCTTTGATTGATAATATGAGTTATTATGTGATGTAACTGTAATTGAGACTACAAAATGGATGCACAAAAAATTGGTAAACCAACCGACACACTGCTTGTACATTTATGAAAGAAAGCTGGATGTTTTTATGTTTTGTTTGTCTTTATAAACCAATAAAATTGTTTACAAAAAAAAAAATTCTATTCATTTCACACAATATACAGGTGGTCCTCAACCACAATTGAGCCCAAAATTTTTGTTGCTAAGTGAGACAGTTAAGTGAGTTTTGCCCCATTTTATGACCTTCCTTGCCACAGTTCTTAAGTGAATCACTGGTGTTAAGTTAGTAACACAGTTGCAAAATGAATCTGGCTCCCCCATTGACTTCACTTGTCAGGAGGTTACAAAAGGGGATCACGTGACCCCAGGACACGACAACCATCATAAATATGAGTCAGTGGCCAAGCGTCTGAATTTTGATCATGTGATCATGGGGATGCTGCAACAGTCATGTGAAAAATGGTCATAAGTCACCTTTTCCAGTGCCATTGTAACTTGGCTGGGATTTCCATGCGGAATTCTGTAAGCCAAATCCATTTTTCCATCTGGTTGTGTGAACAGGTCGCTCCGACTCTTGCGCCCGATTGATTCACGGCTGAAGTTCTCACTCCCAAACCTCAAGAAACAGCTTTCCCACCCTGTACAGTTAGTCTTTGACATACAACAGTTCATTTAGTGACTGTTTAAAAAGTTACAACAGCAGAAGAAAAAAATGACCTACAACCATTTTTTACAGACGACCATTTTTCACACAACCCTTGTGGCATCCCCATTGTCACGTGATCGAAATTCAGATATTTGGCAACTGTTTCACATATATTTTTTAATGTATGTTTTATTGATATTTTTAATACACGTAAAAAGTTCCATATCTATTTGAACAGCGTGTTGTCTAGGCACAGTTAGTTTTAAGTTAGTTTTAACACTGTCAAACTATTTACGAAGTCTGCATTACTATTACTATTCATCTTCTCATCCTTCCTTTCACCCATCTCCTCTCATGACTGCATGAATGTAACTTTGTTGCTTGTATCCTTATGATTCTTTTAAATTGACTGTTTACTAGTATAATTTGATTTGATTTAATCGCTTATGTTTCCTAGTATGATTTGATTGCTTATTTGTATCCTTTGACTACTATTTTTTCTTTTTCTTTTTCTGAATACTGAGAGCATTTGCACCAAAACAAATTCCTTGTGTCCAATCACACTTGGCCAATAAAGAATTCTATTCTATTCTAAAAACATTAATCATAATAGTAATAGCAATAGCACTTACACTTATATACCACTTTAAAGTGTTTTACAGCCCTAAGTGGTTTACAGATTCAGCCTATTGTCCCCAACAACCTGGGTCCTCATTTTACCCACCCTGGAAGTATGGAAGGCTGAGTCAACCTTGAGCCTGGTGAGATTTGATCTGCCAAATTGCAGGCAGCTGGCAGCTGCCTGCAGTACTGCACTCTAACCACTGCGCCACCAAGGCTCTTAATAAATTTGATTATCTTAATCATAATAAACATATCAATATTAATCGCAAAGTAATAATACAATTAATGTATCCATCTTACAAAGTTTTCAGTATAATTTTTTTTTATATTTTCAGTATAAAATCTTTTAAAATTCTAACCTCTGTTTCTGTTAGTTAACCATTGGAAAAACAAGTCCCATGTTAAAAAGTATTGTTTCTTCCTTTTATTTTAAATGTTAATCTATCCATCTCAGCACATTCTAATATTTTTTTAATAACATTTTCATCTGTAAGGATCTCTTCATTTTTCCATTGTTGTGCAAACACAATTCTCGCTGCCGATAATACATGTAAAATGAAGTATGTTTTCTCTTTGTCATACTGTTCTGGTAAGATATTCAACAAGAATATCTCTGGTTTCAAATCTATGTGTTGCTTTATCATTTTTTTTTAACCAAGTATGTATTTTAGTCCAGTATTTTTCCGCCTTTGGGCATATCTACCTCATACAGTAATATGAACCTGGTATCTGATTATACTTCCAACATTTAGCTGATAAATTTTCATACATCTGTTTCACAAGTTATGATGGTCTCGGGGTCACGTGATGATCTTTTGTAACCTTCCGACAAGCCAGAAGCCGGATTCATTTAACAACCATGTTGCTAGCATAACCACTGCTGCTGTTCACCTAAACCAGGTGTCTTCAAATTTGACAGCTTTAAGACTTGTGGACTTCAATTCCCAGAATTCCTCCTCCAGTCATGTTAGCTCAGGAATTCCAAGAGTTGAAATCCACAAGTCTTAAACTTGTCAAGTTTGAAGACCCTTGACCTAAACAAAGGTGGCGAGGAAGGTCGTAAAACGGGGCAAAGTTCATTTCGTGGTGGTGTCGCTTAGCAACAGAAATGTGGGGCCCAGTTGTGGTCGTAAATTGAGGACCCGTGGGAGGAATTGGCTCACAGCCCCACCCCTCCTCGAAAAGGCCTTTTAGGAGATAACAGCGCTGAAACAAATACCCAAAACTATAAGAGATTTGAGAAGAGACTATCAGTTTCTGACAAAATGTTTGATAAAAAGAGAAATTAACTTTAGATGGCTGATACCAGAGGGAATAATGGTGACATGGCGAGAGCAAAGAAATAGACTAGACACAATTGAAAAAGCAGAACTATTTTATGATCAATATTTTAGAGAATATGAAGGAGAAAAGAGAAGAGAGATGGAAGAAATAAAACTGAGAGAATCTGCAGAGAGGGAGGAGAGACAAGAAAGAGAAGAAGAAAAAGAACTGGAAGTGAGAACAACCAGGGAAGAAGAGAGACCAATAGAGCAGAGAGAGATGAGAGTGACAAGAGCGACCAGAGCATATCATAAATAATACTATGGAAGAAGACATTAAGTTTATGATGATCAATATAAATGGATTAAATTTGGCAATTAAAAGGAAAAGAATATTCAATAAATTAGAGGAACTAAAACTGGATATAATTTGTTTGCAAGAAGTGCATATTAAAAAGCAACATGAGAAAACATTAGACTATCCTAAGATTGGAAGACTATATAGTACATTGGTGCAACAAAGTAAGAGAAGAATAGCATTATATATAAAAGACACTATAAAAATTGAATTAATATACCAAGATAATGAAGGGAGAGTGTTATGATATGTACAGAATAACCCTTGAGTAACAAGGATATGCACATGGAAACGTTTATGAGAGTAGTTATGAATAATTATTCAGCCACACACAGATACTCTAAATTGAGTTAAAGTTTACTTTAAGAAATAGCACAGTCCAATAAACGGTCCAGGTCATATACATTTTACAGTCCAAAGAATATCCAATTACAAAGTCTTCTTACCGGTTGCCTTTGTCATTTACAGTAAACAAAAATATCGAAGTATAAGCACAGCATAAATACAACAGACAACCTTAGATAGCAACAGAATGTCAGAGAGACAGAATGTCAGAGAGAGCAAGCTATGATCTTTAGCTCCCTCTTATGGTAATTTTCAATATAATCAACCAATCGGAACACAGTACAAATCAATACGATGATTTTGTCTTAAAACTACAAAACATACATTGTTGGGTTATATATTGACAACCCAACTAATTGTTGAACAGATTCCTAACATTCTCCCCTTTGGGTAGGTCAATATATAATACATTACATCTTTAAATCATAATTCTCACAATACTCTTTATGCTTAATTGCATTTTGAGCTTTCATGAAATGATCTGCAATATTATGTTCAGTCATGCAGTATTCTAACAATTTATTTTGAACACACTGTCTAACGTTCAAATATCTCAAATCAGTATGTTTAGACCTTGTTTTAACAGCTAAATTAGCAGCCATACTAATTGCAGATTGTCTTCATAAACAATAAACGGATCACGTACAGTAATTCCAATATCCTTCAATAATTGTTTATATCAATTCTGTACACATTAATGATAAACATGAGAATTCCGCTTCCATAGTGGATAAACTAATATGTTTTTGCCTAATAGACTTCCATCCTATTAAGGCATTACCCAACATTACCACTATACCTGATGTTGACTTACGAGTCATTATATCAGTAGCAAAACTTGCATCAGCATATGCAGTTAACACTAATTCATTACTTGGTTCTAAATATAATGAATAATGGATTGTGTGTTTTGAAAACCTAATTATTCACTTAGCTGCTTGCCAATGCCTTTCATTTGGTTCAGCATTATACCTAGCCAATTGGTTTACACAGTAAGATATAGCTGGTCTAGACCCAGATATGATAGACTACCGATTAAGGATTGATATATTTCCTTATCAAACATAGGACTTTTGATATCACTATGTGTAAATTCCTTACTCATTGGTGTCTTAGCAGATTTACAATGCTCCATGTTATAGCGTTTTAATAATTGGCTAATCTTCTTGGCTTGCGAAATTTTAAAACCTTTATTCATTTTCACTATATCAAGACCCAAATAATGCTTAGTTTCCCCTAAATTTCTAACCCTGAACTTTTTCTGTAATCTATAAACAATATCATTTGCTTCTTGTTCAGTTTTAGTTATAATTGCTATGTCCTCCATAAATAACAGTAATAGAGAAATTAAACCATCTTTTTCTCTTTGGAACAAACAAGGATCAGCTATACCAGCTTCAAAACCTATTGAAACTAATTCCTTTACAATACATTTATTCCATTCATAACCGGATTGCTTTAGACCATAAGGACCTTTCTTTAATTTCCAATAATCAGTTTTCCATCATCCTTTAAACCTAATGGCTTTTTCATATAGATGGTATGTTGTAAAGGTGCATGTAGATATGCAGTTTCAACATCTACATGGTTTATTTTACATTTATTCTTAGCTGCCCAAACTAATGCTGCTCTCAATGTATTTGCTCTCAGACTAGGTGCAAACACTTCATCATAGTCTTTATCTGACTGAGCAAATCCTTAAGCAACTAATCTTGCTTTATGGGTAATAGTCCCATCCACACCAGTCTTTATCTTATACACCCATTTGCAACCTATTGCACGCCCACCTGGTGGTAACTTTACATCCTCATACACCTGTAAATCCTTTAACAATTTTAACTCCCTATTCATAGCTTCCTGCCAAGCTACCTGATCCTTTGTAGGATACAGTTTTATTTCACTGAAGTTAGAAGGTTCTGTATTAACCTGACATACAATGGTTGCTTGAAATCTGTCAGGTGGACGTCTCTCCCTAGTTGACCCCCTAGGCAACTCAGTACATGTTGTTGGCATGTCCTCTTCCTTTACCTCCCCTATCAAATCCTCATCTTCTACAGCCATAGAGGGTTCTTCTATTGAGGATTCCTCCATTGAGGATTCCTCCACTATCTTATCATCAATATTATTATCATCAGGATTATCGGTAAACAATGGAGTCTCAACAACAACACTATCCTGTACCTTATTATATTCCTGTTCAAGCTTTCTCAAGCCAACATGCTCCAGAAATTTAGCACGTGCACTGCAATATACATTAGTAATACCTGGCTCCCAAAATCTAAATGATCTATGATTCTCTTTATAACCTCCAAAATATAATTGTCTCGCTCTATGTTGTCCCTTTCGCCTTACTTGCGTGGGAATATGAACCCATGTTGGGGTTCCAAATGTATATAAATAACTGAGATCTGGCTTTTTTCCATTCCAACAAGTAAATGGTAATTCACCAGTCGTTGAATTCACTGCGTTATTCAAAACATGGTTAGCACACATTATTGCTTCACCCCAAAGTTTCTCTGATAAACCAGAATCCGAAATCATAGTCCTAGCCATAGCCTGTAATGTTTGTCCTCTACGTTCAATATATGAGTTATGTTGTGGTCTATAAGGAGCAGAACACTTATGTTCAATGCCAGCTTTCTGTAACATGGCTTCAAATTTTCTATTGGTAAATTCAGTACCATTATCTGTTACTAAGCTAATAACTTTCTGTTTCTTTTTCCTTTCAGCAAATTTTAACCAGTTTACAAAATGTTGGTCTGTTTCTATCTTCGTTTTCATTAAATAACAGAAACCATATCTGGAAAAATGATCATTTATACTTAATATGTAACAGGCTCCACCTAAACTAGGTTTCTTAGGTCCAATAATATCAGCAAAAACAACCTATAATGGTTCACTGGTTTTGAATCCATTTACCCTATTTGCAGGAGTTACCTTTGTTTTTTTCTTGATTGCAAGCATTGCAATTTAAATACTTTGTACAAGGTTTTAATTTTATACCATTAGATAACTCAACAGTTTTCTTTAGCATTTTGAAATTTATATGTCCCATACATCTATGGAGCAGGTGAATACATTCATCATGAGGCTTTTTATTCCCATAAATTGAGTTAGCATTAATGGATTATCATATATAATAAACAAACCATTATCCAATCTTGCAGTAACGCTTTTACCCTGCTTTTCAATTAAACATTTATCTCCCCGAAAGGTTACAACAAATCCTGCTTTTACCATTGCTCTTACAGATAGCAAGTTAAGTATCATTCTAGGTACATATAACATCAGTAAACGTTCATTAATACATGAACAATATGCAGTATCTTCTCCAGATGCTCTCAATTTCCATCCATTAGCTAATGATACATGCTGTTTACTCTGACATGTTAACAAACCTCTCTTTACTTTTAGTTATACACTGCAATGCTCCACTGTCCACTACCCATATATCATGGTTTACAGTTGTAGTTGTACTTGATATGGGTAAACTAACATCTTTATAAGCTCCCTGTATATTAATAGCATTCTGTTTCTTACCCTTTTTACAGTATCTGGCTATATGACCTTTACCCCACAAGAAAAACATTTCCTAACAATATAGGCAGTTGAAGACAGCTTTTCTTCCTGTGGTTGTCTTTCTCTCAGTTGATTTCTATCTTGCCTTCTTCTTGATTCTTCTATCAGTCTTCCAGTTATGCCAGTCAATGTAAGTTCATCTCTGTTTAAAACTTCCAGTGAAGACACATAATCGTCATAAGTTTCATCCAAAGAAGAAAGAATGATGTAAACTTGCTGCAACTCCGAGAAAATAAGCTCTTTTTCTTGTAGCTCTTGTAAAGTCCTTTTCATAAACTCCAAATGAGCTAACATACCGCCACCTTTTATAAGACGGCCTCTAAACAGTTTATGTGTAAGGTGTATGTTTGCACCCACACTATCTCGAACATAAATCCTCTTCAAAATGTCCCAACGCCTAGCAGCAGATTCTTCACCACAAATATGGACTAACTGCTCATCACTCAGTGTCAGTCCAATTATACTAAGAGACCTTTCATTGTCCCAAGCCGTTACATCCGGTGGACTATTAACATAATCCGTCTTTACGCAGAAGTAGGCTTTCATAGACCAGGAAACATAGTTTGTTCCATCCAACCGGGTTATCTGGGATATACTGGTTGACTGTTCTTGTGCCATTGGTAGTTTAACAATAAACCACAATTAGCTGGCTGAATATGAAACTGTATATTCACACTGATTCTCAATATCTCTCTGGGCCCATAACCAATGTTATGATATGTGCAGAATAACCCTTGAGTAACAAGGATATGCACATGGAAACGTTTATGAGAGTAGTTATGAATAATTATTCAGCCACACACAGATACACTAAATTGAGTTAAAGTTTAAGAAATAGCACAGTCCAATAAACGGTACAGGTCATATACGTTTAACAGTCCAAATAATATCCAATTGCAAAGTCTTCTTACCAGTTGCCTTTGTCATTTACAGTAAACAAAAATATCAAAGTATAAGCACAGCATAAATACAACAGAGAACCTTAGATAGCAACAGAATGTCAGAAAGACAGAATGTCAGAGAGAGCAAGCTATGATCTCTAGCTCCCTCTTATGGTAATTTGCAATATAATCAATCGGAATATAGTGTAAATCAGGGGTGTCCAACCTTTCACCTTCCCTGGGCCACATTAGAAGATGAAAATTTGGTTTGGGCCGCACATAAAATAAAATAACAGTAACAATACCTGATCATCCAAAAAAACCATAGAAAACATAGTTAACATATTAAATTTATTTGGAAATGAAGTTAGTGAGATGTTTTTATTATTAATTATTTATTAAAAATTATTTATTTTTTATCACAGTTTTTTTATCACGGTTTTTTTATCATGGTTTATTTTCCGGCCAAATTTTGCGGGGGGGGGGGGGGAAAGCTCGCCCGCCTCGCGCCTACCTCTCCTCCTGCAAATGGCCCGGCTGGATGAGGCAGGACTGGAAGGCAGAAGCAGCAGCAGCAGCAGTGGGGGCAGAAGCAGCGGCGGGGGCAGTGGTGGCAGCGATGGCAGGGGCAGAAGTGGCAGCGGGGGCAGAAGCGGCAGGGGCAGAAGCAGCGGCGATGGCGGTGGTGGCAACAGCAGGAGGTGGCGCTCTGACGGCGCCTGCTTTTTCTGTTGCTGCTTGGCCTGGCGCTCGCCTCGCCCTGCCTCGCGCCTGCTTCTCCTCCTCCTCCTCGCTGGCTCTGGCACGAAGGTTGGGGTGGGCACTGGGCCGCATTACAAGGTGACCTGGGCCGCATGCGGCCCTTGGGCCGCAGGTTGGACAAGCCTGGTGTAAATCAATACAGTGATTTTGTCTTAAAGCTACAAACATACATTGTTGGGTTATATATTGCCAACCCAACTAATTGGTGGACAGATTTCTAACAGTGAGTATTAATAGTTGAAATATTGATGAATTATAAATGGACACTACTAGTGGTAATTTATGCACCAATTGAAAGTCAAGAAGAATTGTATGATATATTACATAAAAAATAACAGAATTGGAATATGAACACATTTGTGTTATTGGAGACTACAACGCAATAGTAGATATAGAAAAGGACAATAAAACACAAAAGACAAAAAGAATAGAAAAATACTGCCTAAGGCATTTTTTAAAACGGCAGATGAACTAGCAATTCAGGATGCATGGAGAGAAAGATATTCAGAAAAGAGAAAACATAGATTTTACTCCAATAGACATTTATCTTGGTCTAGAATAGATATGATATGGGCAACAGAGATAATTGCTAATATACAAGACATAAGTATTGAAACAAATACATGGGCAGATCGTAATCTGATTAAGGTAACATGGAAAGGACAAAAGAAGAGGACAAGATGGACAATTAATCATCTAATATTGAGAGAAAAAGAGTATACGGAATATTTGGAAAAGGAATTAAAAATTTTCTTTGAACAAAATAAAAAAGAAGAAACTTCATTACAAAATGTGTGGGACACAGCTAAAGCTTATATAAGAGGACTAACAACATATACTGGAAAGAGAAATAGAAAGAAAAGACAGGCACAAAAAGTGCTAGAAGAATATAAGAAACTGGAAGAACTACAAAAAAATCCACAAAGGAAAGGAATTCAAAATAAAATGACTTTGATAAAACATAAAATGGAAATAATAAAGAAGAACTAGCACAAAAAATTAAACATACTAAACAGAACTTCTTTGAAAATGCAAATAAGCCAGGAAGATTGTTGGCGGATAAACTAAGAAAATAATGGATAATAAAGGGAACCTATGTCACAGAAATGAAGATAAGAAAGAAATAATACAAAAGTATTATAGAGAACTATATAAAGAAGAACAAGCAGAGATAGGAGAGATAGAGGAATATTTAAAGAAAATGGAACTACCTAAAGTGTCAGAAGAAACTAAAATGATGTTGGAAGGGAAAATTACAATGATGGAATTAATGGAAACAATTAAAAGACAAAATAATGGAAAGGCACTGGGGCCGGATGGCCTGCCAGCAGAAATGTATAAAGCCTTACAGGACACTATAAGTGATATATTATTAGAAGTTGTAAATGAAATTCTGACCAAAGCCAAAATACCTAATTCATGGATGGAAGCATGTATTACTCTTATATCAAAAGAGGACACTGACTTACAACAAGTGAAGAATTATAGGCCAATATCATTGTTGAACTCGGACTACAAAATATTTGCATCAATAATGGCTGAAAGACTGAAGAGAAACTTAAACCAATTTATACATCGAGATCAAAATGTTTTTTTTACCTAAGAGACAAATAAGAGACAATATGAGAATAATTTTAAATACGCTGGAATATTATGAAGCACACCCAGAGAAGCAGATGGCATTGATATTTCTAGATGCACAGGTGGCTTTTGACATCATGAAATGGCAATTTATGTTGACACAAATGAAGGAAATGGAATTTGGGGACAGATTTATTAATATGATTAAGACTATATATTATAAATATGCGAAGGTGTCGGGCTTCAACAACGCTGCTGACGAAATGAAGCCTGACACATCGCTGTGGTTGGGGGAGAGCTATCTACCTGGAAGGTCCCGAATCGATGTCGATGACAGCCGACGAAGCCAGGTGTAACCACCCCTCCCTGCTTTGGTGTGACAGGCTGGGAAACTGCCTTATCAGTTGTTCGGCGTTTTGCAAAGCTCTAAGCAAAACACCTCCCACTCTTACCAGCTGGGAAATACCTCGGGATGTCATTTCGGCTGGTCAGCATTCCACACAGGGGATATTGAATGGATCGGGGTGGAAGGATGACACTCGGGGAGGGGGAAGTTATTGGGGGGGTTGGGTGGTAGTGCGCGAGATTGCTGTAGATGGATGTTGGGTGTTTTGCTAAGGGCGGATGTTAGCTAATTAATGGGGGGGTGAACGGGAAATATAAACAGTGCTGAGAGGCAGACGCTCTCAGCGCTGGCTTTACTCGGACTTTCCGTTTGTTGCTGCTGTTGGAGGCCAAAATAAACACACATTGCTACATCAAGACTGTGAGTGAAGTGTTTTATTGAACCAGTTTCAACAACCTCCCATAGGAGCTGACAGGAGGTATTGGTAAATGGAGAGCTGACAGAGAAAATTCATACTGAGAAAGGAACAAGAAAGGGGTGTCCTTTATTGCCATTGTTGTTTATATTAACTTTAGAAGTGTTAAATAGAGCTGTTAGAAAAGATAAAGAGATAAAAGGGATGGAAATAAGAAAGGAGGTGTACAAATTACAGGCATTTGCAGATGACTTGGTTTTTATATTAGAAGAACCTCTAGAAACAGGACCTATGTTGATAAATAGAATGGAGGAATATGGGAAAGTGGTTGGACTAAAGGGAAAACTAAGATACTGGTGAAAAATATGACAGAGAAACAGAAAAAAGAACTGATAAAGGGTACAGATATTCAGATTGTAAAAATTGTTAAATATTTAGGAATACAGCGAGATGTGGAACAATTAAAGATAATTATTATAAATTGAAACAGCAAATAAAGACAGAGTTAGAAAAATGGGGCAATATGCAGCTTTCATTAACAGGGAGAATTGTGGCAATTAAGATGAACATATTGCCTAAAATGCTATATCTGTTTCAAACAATTCCAATAAAGTTAGAGAAAAAATACTTTGAAGTATTGAAATATATATGACAAGGGAAAAAAGCACGGATTAATGTTAAAATGTTACAGGATGCTAGAACTAGAGGAGGATTTGGATTACCTAATTGGGATATACTATCAGGCCACAGCCTTAACATGGATGAAAGAATGGATAATGCTGAGGAATAAAAGGTTATTAACGTTGGAAGGACATGATTTACAAATGGGCTGTGGTGGACTGGCAATTGAAAAAATGACGGGAGACGCAGAGAAGACGTCTGAGCAACTGCCAGCCC
>NW_020769503.1:159872-206802 GCF_900518735.1 Pseudonaja textilis
AACTCCAATTGACACCAATATTGTCCATAGTCTGAAACAGAAACATTAAACAGAATCAGAGTTGTAGCACAGGCTGAAGATATAATATCCTTATCAGGTCCCGAGTAAAGAATGTCTTGACCCTTATGCCAGGACCAATATGCTGGAAAAATCAAAAGATGCCGCTGTTTGCAGATTAATTTAGTCCGATTCCCCAAAGGAACCTGCTGCATACAAGTTGATAACCTCGGATAAGCAGTCATCTTTTCCCAGCTTTCACAGCGCCACGCCTGGACTGCCGGCATCAAGAGAATCAGGAACCACAGGAACGCCATCCTGAGAATCAGGAACATCCCTCACTGGCACCTGCGAAGGCGCTTGTGAATGATCAGGCCGGATACATCGACCAGGAACCCAAC
Source organism: Pseudonaja textilis (assembly GCF_900518735.1). The sequence continues at coordinate 160,271 of NW_020769503.1, forward strand.
GAATTTGACCAAGATGTTCTACTGCTGCATAACCACGTCCCCACGTAATCAGCTCAGCGGGAACCCATGCCGGATCCGGAAGGAATCGCACCAACACTCGAGGCCTCACTGCATCTGTAGAAGGGGAAGAAAAATGCCTGCTGGCCGCGCTCGCAGGGGGGTTACCAGACAAATTTAAAAAATTTAAAGTATACAAAGCAAGATTTAAATGATCTTGAATTGCCGGAAGCCCCAGGAGCTTCCCTCCTTTTTTATTTAATTTAGCTAACATGTTCTTGAGCGTGCCATTATAACGCTCCACAATAGCTTGTCCTGTGGAATTGTATGGAATTCCAAATTTATGTTCCACGGACCACTGTTTGCAAAACTGATCAAAGACTGTGCTCCGATAAGCCGCACCATTGTCTGTTTTTAAAGTTTGAGGCGTACCAGCGACTGAAAATGTCTTAATGCAATGATTGATGACATGTTTAACCGCTTCACCTCTTTGAGGAGTAGCCATTAGAAATCCTGAATAAGTATCCACAGTCACATGTATATACTTCCAAGGTGCAAATGATGGATACTGAGTAACATCCATTTGCCAAATCATTGAAGGTTTCAACCCCCTGGGGTTGACTCCCATAGGAATAGCCGTGCCTTGCTTTGAACAAGTTGGACATTGTTGAATTATGGCAGCAGCTTCTGCAGCAGTAAGCTTGAATTGATGTGCCAACGCTTTAGCATTTTGATGAAAATAACTATGGCTGTCCCATGGCTGGACAGTGAGAACTGAAGTTACAGCACTGTCAGCTTTGGCATTGCCTTGTGATAAAATTCCAGGTAAATTACTATGACTACGGATATGAGCAATAAAACACACATTCATACGCTGCTCCAAACATTCTTGCAACAACAAAAGCAAACGTAGAATATTAGGTGATATTCCAGGAGACAAATAAGAACCTGCTACAAAGGGTAACAAATTATATACATACAAAGAATCCACTATTAGATTAAAATCCTGATTTTGAAAATTTTGAAAAGCCAAAACCACAGCAGCAAGTTCTGCCTGTTGGGCAGACTTCTGCTCTGATGTCACTTTTGTATGCCAAATTCCAAATTTATCTTTCCAAACACAAGCACACACACAAAAAAATTTCTCCATCAGTAAAAACTGTAGGAGCATCTGATATAGGCTGATTTACAAATTTAGGTCACACCCTGTCCCATTGATCTCTCATTTTGCTGACTTTGACCCCCCCCAGGAGCCCGACATTGCGCTTTAAAATGTCCAGGCTTCCCACAATTAAAAAAAAGTTTCTTTTTTAGCATTTCCTGCCTGGAGAGCCAGAACTAAAGTCTCCATGTTAAAAGTCTGACTCCCCACCTTTTGGCAATCTGCGTTAGCCTGATCTACTGCTAACTTCAAAAGCAATTCATTCCGGGCAAATTGATTGTCAATTTGCCTTTCAATAGCCACTTTCAATCTGCTAATGAAATTTTCATAGGGTTCATTGTTTCCTTGTTTGATGTTAGTAAAGGTCTTCTCACCACCTTCGCCGTCAGGGAGAGTCCGTACGGCTTGAAAAATTAACTGTGGGAGAAGAATGAACCCCTCCTCAGGCATTCCATCTCGCTGTAATTCCACTGTTGTAAAATTACCAGATCCATAAAGCTGATCTGGAGTAACATTTGCTGTTCCCCTTTGAACTGCCAGCTGTCTCCATTTCTGATCTAACACCAAATATTGAGCTGGAGTTAGAATCATATTAAATAGAGCTCTCCAGTCAGCTGGAATCATTTTATTTCCATAGCCAACTGCTTCTAACAATGCCTGAGTGTATGGCGATCTAACACCATACTCTTTTGCTGCTTGCTTAACTTCCTTTAAAATCTTAAGAGGCAGAGGCTTCCATATTCTCTGTGGATTTAAAGCAGCATCTACACCAATTTCTACTGGATTAAGTTGAATCTCCACTCCAAAATCTACCAAATCATCTCCTGATAATTCCCCTCTATTTGTTGCTTCTTGAATAGCTGCAGTAACTGCATCTACTTGAACTCTTAAAGGCAAACTCTTCTCTTCTGACAAAGTATTTTCAGTGCCTGACAGCCCTCTGGATTTATCTGGAGGTGCTGTCGGTGGCAATATACGTACCGCATTGTAAGGCGGCAAACCTTCTTCGGGGGGTGATAGGAGCGGTTGTTCATGCGTAGCTAATGCATCCATAACCACCCTCCAGGTTAACAAAATTGAAGAAGGGGCACGAGGCTCCTCGTGCAAAAATTTCCCTATCTTTCTCCAGCGCTCTACTTTAATACTACCTCCCTCTGGATAACACGGAATATGTTTCCAAACATACTGTAATAAATCCTCAATTTCTTTCTTTCCTACTTCATGTCCTCTACTATGAACTCCAAACTTAAAACTATTCCCAGCGATCTCTCTCATTTCTCTAAGGTGCTTTGTCTGAGCTTTCGAGAGACCTTCCCCCATACTCACGAAAAGAATCTGTCTCCGTCCAGCGAAGAAGATGAGGGCCCAGTCGACGTCCGCGACGATGAGTATAGGATGCGGGAAACGTATAGCTTTCAAGCTATCATGCCAAAACGTATAGCCTTCCAAACTATCACGTCGGGGTCACCACTTGTGGTGGACTGGCAATTGAAAAATGACGGGAGACGCAGAGAAGACGTCTGAGCAACTGCCAGCCCCGAGAGCCCCCGGGTAGCAGTATTTATTAAGAAAATGCAAATACAAAATCAAAACAATGACTTCAACATTAGCTCAGCAACATTATCTAGCTAGGCCTTGGCGAAGGTGATAAATTTCCCGTGAGAAAGCAGGGCACCAAAGGTCCCATGGGAATGGCTCGGATAGGTACTGTGAACTCCCACACACATTCCTGTCCTCTGAGCTTTGCAGATAACAGGATCAAACTCTCATCATAAAGACACTACTGCCCTCATGAGGAGCGTTTGTGATACCCCCAGATCTTACAAAGCTGTACAAGAACTTGCAGAATATGATGGATATATTACCACATGGGCTGGCATGCGTATTTGTGGTACAGAAAAGGTAAAACACACGGGTACTTTCAAAGGCATATGGTCAGGGATGCGTTGCTACATATATGGGGAAAAAACTAGGGAACAGCATTATATAAAAATACCAGTCTGGTTATCAACAATGGAAGCACTTGTATATCCAAATGTTTGTAAAATGGGAAGTTTTACTAATGATATTTTAAATGAAAAGGGTGAGCTCAAAACAAAACAAGAATTGAACAAGGATTAGATACAATGGTATTTTTATACGCAGATACAAGCAACGTATGAAAAAGACATCAAAGATGAAGGGATTAATAAAAACTTGTCAGCATTGGACAAAATATTAACAGGTACAGAGGACACATTGATTAAAAAGATTATATTGTTATTTATTAGGTGTTAAGTTGGAAGATGAATAAGTTAAAGAAACAATGATAGCATGGGCAATTTTTTTGGATATTCTATAGAGATAGATGGCAGAAGTTATGGGACAGGAATTATAAATTAACAATATTGACAGCATATAAAGAAAATGTGTATAAGATGTTTTACAGATGGCACTTAGCACCAGCAAAACTCGCGAAAATGTTCAAAGATAAATCGACTAAATGTTGGAAGTGTCACCAAACACCAGGAACATATTACCATATGTGGTGGACCTGTATAGAAGCTAAAAGATATTGGACTAAAATACACAGGATTGGAAAAAATCATTAACATGTGTTTTGAAAAAAGATTAAAAGGCGATCAGATCAGGGAGACTTAATGGGTGCTTTTAATTTTTCTGATGCAAAGGGGGAGGCATTGATAAAGTGGCAACAGAAAAAGATTCCTTTAGTGGCTCCCAAAAGCTGCCCCCAACAGACAAGTACTGGTGCTCCTTCCTCAGGCCAAGGTTTTCGGATTTGGAAGAGTTCAAATCCAGGAGCACTTGCTGCTTTTCCAGGCAAGTACTGGTGCTCCTATTATTTCACAACTTCACAACTTCCTAATACCTAAATTCACAATTACCTAAGATCCTGGGGTTTGCTTTTGGGATACACTGGACAAAAAAAACACAAATTTTTCTTCCCTCCCTTCAGTCATAACCCACTTGGCTTCCTCCTTCCCTAACAAAAGGTCCTGTGCTCTGGCAAACCCCCCATGTTCTCCAGACTCTTGGTCTTTCTGTGGTTAGGAAATGCACAGAGGAAGCAAGTTCCAGTTGTGTTTAGGAGAAGGGCCCTCCATGTTTCCAGTCTTTTTCCCCACTTGGAACTGAATCCAGAAGGATATTTCTTCCAACAACTGTTAAGAAGAATATTATTAGTAATTGTTAAGCACATGAAATAGGTACCTGTTGTCCCCAACTCGGGTCTGAGCCTGGTGCCCAAACCAATGATAGATGCCAGATATGAGGTGCAGGTTTTCTGATTGCTTTTTATTGGAGTACTCTAAGGAAAAGGGCTCCTGGTCAAAATGCCAAGAGCCAAGAACAAAGGATTAAGTAAATTTTATATATTTTTCACTAAAGAAGGTGGGACAAAGCACGATAAGAAGTATCATCTTGTGGAAAGGAAACTTCACAAGGACAGTGGTGTCACCCAAGCAGGAAAAGCCCAAAGGGAACATCAAGCCAGCCATAAAACAAATTTGCATAGGAAAAGGAATCAAATAAAAGGTATTAAAGAAGCCCCTTAGACAAAAGCCCAAATAATTAAGAAAACTAGGGAATCAAGAAAAGAAAACATGCCAAATCAGCAAAACAAACAGACAAAAGACACAAAATATATTGCAAAGGAGACAGGAGATTGCCACAAAACAAATATAAGAAACCATTAGGACAAAACTGATAATCCAATCAAACCACCCCACGGAGTTTACCCTCCGGCGGAAATGAAGACAACCCCTGAGAGGATTTAAAACAGTAAGAAATACAAACAAGCACTCACACACAGAAGGAGAAAAAAAGTATAAAAATCAGGGGCTTATTATACAAAGCTAGCTAGCCCCAGGAACGCAGACTTCTTGCTATCTCTTGCCTTCCTGAAAAATAAAAAGAACCAGCTTTCAAGCCGTTTTCTGTATCCTTGCACCGGAGCTCTCCCAGCAGGAAAATCGAATCCTCAGAAGAAAGGCATTTTCAAAGCCTTTCAACAATCTAATAAACATTTTAGTAATAATTCTACAATTTTTGTTCTATTGGTCTCTAGCTGTTCCTATTCCCAAGTCTTAGCCCTAGGAGTTATTCCCAAGAATGCCCTAGGAGTTATCTAATACATATTTGATTTGCTACAGACCATCTCTATCGCTGTTGACTGATATCTGCAAGTTGGCTAACTCCTGTTACTTTTATCAGCTTTCCAATTAGCCAGGATTGTTACAATATTTACAAATGCATATCTCCTGTGGATAACCATTCTTTGTTCTTGCCAGACAGACTCCACAATTACAGGCTTCCTGATTTACTTTGAAGTGTGTGCCATGACCTGGCTTTATTTGAGCAGATGGCCCATCCTACCTAATGGACACACGATTGAAATGGGATGGATTTATTGTATGTTAAAAATAAAAAAAAATAATTAAAAAAAGCGCTGGAGTAACTTCGGAGCGCAGCTCCCGGCCATCCCGCCCTTGACACCCCCCCGCCCCCCCATTCATTCCCGGTCCTCATTCATTCCCGGTCCTGTGATAAAAGCAGGCAATCCAAGATGTCTTCCTCGCCTAGGTAACTAACCCAACTGCCTGTTTGCGCGAACCTGAGCGCCAAGGAAACGCAATTTCCCACAGGCCCGCCGCATCCTTCGCTAATGGCAGTTTATTTGATATCGCACTGAGCCATCGCCGTGGAGGAGGAGCAAAACAGGCGCCTATTTAGACAGCTTCCTTTAAGGAAGGCCCCCACTCTCGCTGCCTTCCTCCGCAGCGAGCGGGCGAGAGACTTCCGGGAAGGTTTCTCAATCTAACTTGCTTGTTTGCTTCACCCACCCCACCTCACCCCGGCAGGCCGCGTCCGCTTCCGAAGCTCAATGGGGCTTTTTCGGCGGCGAGCCATAGGCTAAGCGAGCGTGGTGGGCGGGGCTTGGAGGCATCCAAGCGAAGTTAGGTTGCACCGTCCATGTTCGGCTGCCTTGTTCTCTCTTCTCTCTCCGAGAGGGGAGGGGGCGGGAGGAGTGAGCGGCTCCTCAAAAGGGCGAGGCGGAGGTGGGGAGAACCACCCACCTACCCTTCTCAGGTAAGACCCCGCTTTTTTTTTTTTTTGCAAACTCTTCCCCTTCACCGACCCACACGAGGGTTCGGGAGCGGGGGATATTATGGGATGGTCCTTCCTCTTTGCAGGATGCAGGCCCGATGCAGGGGCAAGTCCCCTCCCCCTCCCCCCTCTTGCTGTGGGGGAGAGAGGGGGCAATTTTAGACGGAATAAAAAAAAAGGAATCGAAGCTGGGCTTGCGAGCCGCCTTTGCTCTCTTCCCCCCTTCCCCCTTTTAATTGTTGAAAGGAAGGAACCATCGAGACTCGGCTTAGCAAGAGGGGAGGGAGGGAGGGGGTGATGGGTCCTTCCCCAAATCCCATTTCCTCCATCCGCCTTTTTCAGCCTGCCAATCTCGGTTCGGCCCAGGTGCAAGGATGCCTGAAGGCGGGGATGCCGGGCTCCCTCGGGCCGCTGGGGATGCAAAGGCCTTGGCGGGGGTGGGGGGGAAGACTCCAGGGTCCATGTGACTGGAGGGGGGGGGGCTTCGCTGCGCACCGTGCTGCCCTTGCAGGTCGGCATCCGTCAGGGGCGGCCTGAAACCTCCCTCCGCACCCCTCGGGTGAGTGGGCTTCATTCAATAGGGAGGGGGAAGAACTGGGCTGGACTGGGGATTCACTCGTAAGCCACTTCCCAAGGTGGTTGTGTGGCCCGGCTTTTGTGCCTTAGAAGGGCTGCTTCACCTGGGGGAGACCTACCTAACCCGCCTGCCTTTCCGACAGAAATTTCTGGCTGTGTCATATATTATGATGATAATGATGATGGTTATCGTTGGTGGCACAGTCAGCCAGATGTTCAGACTGGGTTTGGCATTTTTTGTCTGCCTGTGGAGTCCTTTCCAAGGACCTGGGGTGATATTAGTATTAATCTTCAATTCAATTCTCAGTCTGGGACTGGTAAAAACTTAACAGTTCAAATCCTAACCAAGGTTCTAAGAGCTGTTAAGGCAGCGTCTGAGTATATAGACGGTTCCAAATAGGATTTTTTTTTTGCAAAGTCAGAATATTCAGGGCTAATAACTTCAAAATTTCCATGTATCTAGGCAGCCCTTTGAGTATTGCTCCAGGGGTTCCTATTAACTATTGGTACAACCATTGATTTCTTCCTCCATAATTGCTCAAGTTCAATTTGCAAATCACTATTTTTCTAGATGGTTCTCCTCAATTCGTGCCTCACCTGGTATTGCAATATCAGTGAACCAGACTTTTTCTTTTTCACAATAGTGATGTCTGGTAAAAACAGTTCAGGTTCTAACCAAGGACCTAAGAGCTGTTAAGGTAATATCTGATCATAGAGGCAAATAGTAGGGTGGGCCTTTTTGTTTTTGTTTTGCAAAGTCAGAATATTCAGGACTAATAAGTTCCAAATTATTGATCATTGCACAGTTAGCCAGATGCTCACAATTATCATGCAACTGCATTTGTCTAATTTCTACCCCTCCAAGGGGGTGCATTGCCCTCCTCTGTTTCAATTTGCCAGTCACAGCAACAAGGTCACAAGGTCTTTTTCTGTTTCACCTAGGTTGTGGGGGGGAACCCCATCATTTACTCAAGTTTGGCTGGAAACTGGAACTTCTGACCAGAAAATTGCAGCTGGAATACATTACATTCACATTTTCTCAAACCAGAATATGACCTTAAGCTGCTCTGTTTTGAGATGAGGGGAAGAAGTGGGATTACAAACACACATAATTTTTCTGTAACTCTGCTTGGATTAGAGGTATTGGTGGAGAAAAAGGTGTGACTTGTAGTTTTTCAGAAGTCTCATGAAAATGTAGACATTCTCTATAACTACCGGTGTGGTGCTTGGTTAGCATGTTGGACCACAATTCCCACACCACCTCAGCCAGTGCAGGTTGTGGAAAACCAGCTTTGACCCTAGCGCGAAATTTCCAAAAGTATTCTAAAAAAAGCTAAGTGTTACACAGTCATTTTCTTCCAGCCCTGATTGTTCATGTCTTCTTTTTCTTATGCAGAATGCAGCTGCAAATCAATGCTTTTTACATGGAGGGTAAATTCTGTTAGACTCAGTGCAATTTACTGTTGGGTAAGTGTAGCTTTACCATTGAATGGCAGAAAAGCTATTTTATTATGTCTGTGTCAAAATAGGTGGATTTTAAAAGGTCCACGTATATGTGTTTTAAGCTGAAACGGAAAGCCGTGTTATTGGAGAAAATAAAAAATAAAAACTATGGACCCAGTACAAGCGCACATATTAGAAATGTGCTCTTTTTTTTATAAAAGTTTTATTTTAAGTTTTCACAAAACATACAAATAAAATATCTTTTTTGAGAACAGCGTGACGCCGGGTTATCACTTCTCCATACAGACATAAACTCAATACATATTTATCTTATGCATTCTAATCCATATCTTATAACTATTTTCATAATTTTTAAATAGCTTTTCCCTTTATTTCCTATAGCCATATTTTAAATTATCTCATTCCTTTCTTAATTCAATTACATATCTTTTTCTGATTTTTAAAATCTTTCTAAACAATGTTTTTATACTTTCGTCTGTCCTGTTTACAATTTCATATTTTCTCATAAAACAAACTTTCCCCTGTAATTACTAGACTGGAGTGTAACACCTTTGTATCTTTTTTCAAATCTTGTTTACAAATTTAAGTAACACCTTTACAGTTATAACATTCATTTTTTAACCTCTGTTTTATAACACATACCTATTTTCAATCGAATTCTGCTTGGTACATTCCCTTAAAAATACACACTAAATTCTTAAAAGAAAAAAGTATATATGTATATATATCTGTATATATATGTATAACAATAGTAAATGGAATAATTATTCAAGTACAGCTCTGCCATTAATATTAATAACAATCTTTTACATTTCTATTTTAACAAACATTACCTAGTAATATCAGTTGTCTTTCACTTTAATCATCTATATTTCATATTTTACTTTTTACTGTCTTTAAATAAAAAAACAATAGTTATTAACAGTAGTCTATAAAATTATTATTCTTATTCAAATTTATCTTGTCAACTGATAAAAATCTTCCATGTTTCTTTTCAGTTTTTTTTAACTTTCTTTTTAAATCATTGAGAGTGTTATTCTCTTTACAAACAAATATTCCATTACACATCAATACAATTTTTTTCTATCACTTTAACCATCTAAACATATTTTCTAACCCTTTTCTATTTCAAATATAACAATGCTATCCCATGTACCCTTGCAGAATCCTCTCAAGTTAAATTTTAACCATTGTCTCTGTCTTTTAAATAGGTTAATACCTTTAATTCTTGTACGCTTTTCCTGTATCTTTATATCTTGTTTCTGTCCTTTGTAGCTTCTTTTCCTTTCCCTCTTCCCTCTCTTCTTCTCCCTCCCCTTTTTATTCCCTTTTCTATCTGATTCTCCCTTCTGTGATCCTCCCTTCTGCTTCTTCCTGATATTATGATTGCTTTTCAAATTACTCTTTTTTTTGGTTGTTGTGTCAATGCTTAAGTTTTTAACTCCCTTTCCCCGCTTTCCCTTTTTTAACCTGCTTAAAGTTGCTTGGTCATTAAAGATGGCTTCTTCTTTATCCCGCCCTTCTTCTGCCAGCGTTTCTTGTTGTTTGTCATAGTTCAAGATCTCCACTTCTAAAAATTGAAATACGAAGCCAAAAGATCCTCCTCCGCCTTGTGCTTCTTCTTTTTGTTCTTTAAGTCTCATTTTTAACTCTTCAAGGAGTGATGCCATTTTAAACAAAATTAAACAACCCCCAATTGATTTTATTTTGTTTCATTAGGATCCACCATCCAAAACTCCAGGGATCATCCAATAATCCAAAACTCTTTCTTGTTTCTTTTCTCACTTTCTCTTTCCAGGGGCTTTGTTATCTTGTAACAAAGTTTCACCTACAATGTATCTTTTGCAAGCCTTGTTAAAATTCCACTATCGATTTTTTTAAGTTCCAGGTGGTCTCCTCCATTTTCCAGATTCCACCCTCTTGTTTCCTTTTGCCCTCCTCTGCTTTCTTTCTTTTTTTAAGAAAATTTTTAAATTATCCAAGAATCTTTATCCCTTTGACACTTTATTTTCAGCCAGAAATAGCCTATTAATGTCAAAGTGGATTAGTATCAATTTCTTATTCGAATCTCTTCTCCTTAAAATTCCAAGTCAATCAAAACAATGTGAGAAGAAAAAAAGCCAATTCCGTTTCCTTTCCCTTTCACCGCTTAAGATCTTTTTTAGGAATAGTATTAGTCTTTAAAATTCAAGTTCCAGGTACCTTAAGTAGATGTTCTCAATTCAACCCAGTCAGTCAAACTTTCTCCTTTAAACTTCCTCCTGCACAATCTTGTCTGGTCGGGTTCTTCTTTGAGGTGTCCATTTCTGACCACCGCGACAACCGCCTTTGGGAAAGGGAGTAATGGCCAGCCAAGGAGGAGAGGTGCGGCTCTCCTCAATCCCACTGACGGCTCCCCCTTCTTCACCTCTACGGGGTGGCTTCAGCCCCGAATCCGGGTGGCTCGGGGTGCTCCATGATCGCGGATTTCGGTCTGTCACCGAAGAAGCCCGAACCGGAAGTCAGAGAAATGTGCTCTTTAAATGAGTGTGAAAGGGCAGCTTTGGGGGAGTTTTTGCAGTTGAGAATGTAACTTTTCATTTTCTTTTTCAGTATTTCTGATAATATAGTGGCACAGAAATCCTGTGCACTTGAAAGCAAAGGGGCTTATCCACCTGTAAGTGGGTTACAGGTCTGAAATATTTCTGACCTGTTTTGGCATCCCTGTCTGTTACCGAATGCTCCAATGCTGGAAGTTTTTAAGAAGAGACTGGACAGCCATTTGTCTGAAACAGTATAGGACTTACTGCTTGAGCAGGGGGTTGGACTAGAAGACCTCCAAGGTCCCTTCCAACTCTGTTCTATTATTTTGTACCTGTCACTTGTTTCTTGACAGCCAGCTTATTCTGCTGAGAGGTAAAAAAAAAATAGGTAAAAAGATAAAAAGCCACTTGCCTGAAATGGTATACGGCAGTGGTTGCCAACTGGTGGGCCACGAGAAAGTTTTGGTGGTCCGCAGGTCACCTCCAGAGCATCCAGTTGGTAAGTTGGAAAGTTACAAAAGGGTTATTTATCATTAAGATCTGCTTTGTGATCAAAGGCAACGTGAAATGAGGGCAGGGAGGGAAGAAGTAGCAGCTTGTGCTTAACTGAGTTTCTGAACCTGAAAGTCCCTGCTCTTCCGCCACCTCTCTGTTGGTGCAATTTACTGGGGGGGGGGGGGTTGTCCCAAGACCCTTTGAGTTCATTCATTTACGTTTCCCCAAGGGGCTTTTGGGGAGGGGTTCTTCCTTGCAACGCAGCCATCATCTCCCCCGGGCCCAGCAAGATGCCGTCCTCCTCACAGGAGGGAGTTGGGGGTTCAGGGAAGTGTCCTGTTAATCATTAAAGCAATCTGAAAGATCACCCTTTGGGCCCACAAGGATGCTCTTCACCCAGCTCGGGCAAAAACCCCAGAAGCCCCTCCACTCTGCCCCCTCCCTGCCCCCCCAGTGCCTGCTCTGCTAAGTCAGAGATGAGGGGGAGGAAACAAGCCTTGGATTCCCAGAGCGCACCTGGGAGGGGGCTTGTTTAGGATGGAAACTAAAGGTTGGAGCTGGGATGGAGTCCCCAGGAGAGGATTTCCAAGGCTGCAGAGAGAAGTTTAAAAGAGTGGGACAGGAGAAGACAAAAACTTCTTTAGCGACCCTCCTGCGATCCAAATGGTTGCAGTGGGAAATCGAGGTGGTGGGGGGAATAGGGCTATCTGAGGGGACGAAGAAGAGCGGCTGGCTCAGGAAGCAGAAATGCAGTGGGAATCTTGAGGTCGTCTGATATTTATTCTGACAACAGCATATGTACGTTTCATTGAGTTTGCAGTTGCATTGAGTTTACAGTTGCATTGAGTTTGCAGTTGGGAACCTGATGCATAGGCACGCCTCGCCCCGAAGCGGCTGGGGACTCTGCCTTCAAGGGAGCTTTCGTCGGCCGATAGAAACGGCCTCACAGCGAGTGGAGTGTGTGTGTGCGCTCGCCTCGAGGCTGCTTCTACCGGCCGATCGAAGTGGCTGGGGACTGCACTTGGGGAGCTTCCATCTCCTGAAAGAGACTGCCTAAAGGCGAGGGGACACGGGCAGCCACGCCACGCCCTGAAGCAGCTGGGGACTCTGCCTTTGGGGAGCTTCTATTGGCTGATGTTCTATCGGTAGATCGGGGCATTCTAGCCTAGTCTACCTGCAGGGCACTCCTAAAGGCAAGTTTTCTCCCCACCCCCGCCCTTCCCCCCCATTTCTCTTTACCTCGTGTAGTTCTAACGAACGATGTGAGAAATGGCGGGGAAACACATGGTTTAAATAGGCCTAAATTTTTGGGGTGGGGCTTAATTTCACCTCATGCCTAGAAATCATGCTGGGCCTTCCTATTGGTGGAGGCCATACTGTTGGAGAAACACGGTATTAGTTCTTCATTGGGGGTATTTGGTGTTTTCCATACCTGCACAAAGGCTGTTCTGGCGGCTGTTGTAATATGTAACACTAGGTATTTTACTTCTTTCCATAGCCTTTCTTTAATGATTCCTAATAGGAAGGATTCCCGTCTGAGCTCAATCTGATAGCCAGTGATCTCTTTTAACCAATTTTTAATTTGAGTCGAGTATGTCCTGGCCTCGGGGCGCATCCACCACATGTGATAAAATGTACCATCAACTTTTTTGCACTTCCAACATTTGGGACTCACGTTGGAGTAGATTTTTGCCAATCTCATTGGAGCTAAATACCATCTATAAAACATTTTATATACGTTTTCTTTGTATGCTGCAGATACCATTAACTTATAATTTATGTTCCATATTTTCTCCCTCTTAATTCTATAGTGTATCCAAAATTCTGTGCTCATGCAATCATTGGACTTTTGACTATTTCCTCTTCCATTTTGAAATCTAATATTTATATATTTTAGTTATAAGTTTTTGTTCTGGTCCCATTAATATTTTATCTAATTGGTTCTGCCCTTTGTCAAATCCAAAATCTTTTGAGTCTTTTTTATATTTATTTTGAATTTGCAAATATGGCTACCAATCGATTATAATTCCATTTTCCTTCAGTTCTTGGTTTGATTTTAATTTCCCTTGACTATCTAATAATTCTTCATAGCTTACCATTTTCCGTAGGTCTAATCTATTTGGATGTATTATGGCTTCCATGGTTAACAGCCATCGTGGGATTTCCATATAGTGTTTACCTTTGATTTTTTTTCCAAATTGTCATCAATGAGTCTCTTATTAGGTGTTGATTAAAATAGGTATGTATATTACTTTTGTTTTCCCACAAAAATGCATGCCAACCTATCAAGAGGTCATGTCCTTCTAATGTTAAGATTTTCTTGTCTCTTAATTTAACCCAATCCTTAATCCAACTCAGTACCGCTGCCTGGTAATAAAGCTCCCATTCTGGTAGTCCAAGACCGCCTCTGCTCCTATTATCTTGTAACAGTTTCATTTTAATATATGTCCGCTTGCCCAACCAGGCAAACTTGGATGTCATTTTATTTAGTTCTGTAAAAAAAGATCTCCCTAATTTAATTGGAATCATTTGGAATAGATATATTAGTTTTGGTAAAGTATTCATTTTCAACGTTGCTATTCTTCCTAATATAGACAGTTTCAATTTGGCCCATAATTCCAATTCTTTTCTGATTTACTTAATCAGTTTAACACAATTGTCCTCTTTTAATGATGAACATCTGGGTGATATCCAAATTCCCAGGTATTTCACCTTTTTTACTATTTGCAGTCCCATTATGTTTTCTAATTCTACTTTCTGTTTTGTTGTACAGTTTTTGACTATCTTAGTTTTATTTTTATTTATTTTAAATCCTGCCACTTCCCCAAATTTTTCTATTTGTTGCAACAATATTGGTCCCGAATTCATTGGATCTTCCACTATAAATACCAAATCATCGGCAAATGCCTGAACTTTATATTCCTCATTTCTAATTTTAATTCCATGTATCTCTGGGTTTTGTCTGGTTGCAACTAGTCATACTTCTAAAGACAAGATAAATAACAGAGGCGATAATGGACACCCTTGTCTCACTTCTTTTGCAATTTAAAAATCTTCAGTGCGATCTCCATTTAATAATACACTTGCTTTTTGATTTGAGTATATTTCTTTTTTTTTATAATTTTTTTTTATTTTTTAATAACAAGATAAACATAAGCATACATAACAAAATAAACATAAACATACCACAAAAAACATAAAAATATCCTTCTTCATGAATTTACATACAGTGCATCGATTGGTTTACCACTTTTTTTTGTGCATCCATTTCCTAGTCACTAGTATAATTATATTACATAATAGCTCATATTATCAATCAATAATTATATAACCTAATATCATCACTAAAAAAAACATAATTTTGTTAATTCATATTTTAACGAGATAACTATAGTTTGCTTAATTTATTTTGCAATAAATCATAAGATCATACCAAATCTACCTTAATAATGTTTTATAAAGATAATATTAAGAAAAAAAAATTTTTTATGCTAAATCTGAATATTCTATCATGTTTTATTATCTAACCATTGATAAAAAAGATCCCAAACTTCATAAAATTGTTTATCTTCTTGTTCTCTGATTTCAAATGTCAATTTACTCATTTCAGCACAATCCAATATTTTCTTAATAGTTTCTTCTTCTGATGGAGTTTTCTCACTCTTCCAGTTCTTAGCAAATACAATCCTAGCCGCTGTTAATATATTTACAATCAAATACTTCAAATTTTTATTATATATATCAGGTAAGATTCCCAATAAAAAAATCTCTGGTTTCAAGTCTATATGTGTCTTTGTCATTTTTTCCAACCATATGCGAATTTTAGTCCAATATTTTCTAGCGTCCTCACAAGTCCACCACATATGGTAGTATGAGCCAGGTATCTGATGACATTTCCAACATTTTTCAGATTTGTTCTTAAACATTCTTGCAATTCTTGTCGGGGGAAAATGCCACCTGTAAAACATCTTATACAAGTTTTCTTTATAAGCTGTTGACATTGTCATTTTATAATTTTGAGACCACAATTTTTCCCAATTCTCCAAATCAATCCCATATCCAAAATTCTTCCCCCAAACAATCATCGTTTCTTTAACTTGTTCCTCCTCTAATAAAATTTCCAACAAATAAGTATAATTTTTTAATCATTTTTTCATCAGTACCTGTCAAGATCCTGTCTAGATCAGTCAATTTATCATAAAATCCCTCCGCTTTAGAATCTATAAGATACCTTGAATGTATTTGCGCATATGAAAACCAATTCATCTTTATGCCTTGTTCTTCTAGTTTTTGCATTGTTTTAAGTTCACTCTTTTCATCCAATATTTCCCCATATCTAACTGTTTGTTCCTTCTCATATATTATAGGATAAGAAAAGGCTTCAGTAGTTGATAACCAGACTGGGATTTTCAAATAACATTTTCTCTTAATTTTCTCCCAATTCAACCATAAAGACTCCCTTATATGATGCCTTCTAAAATAGCCCTGCGATTTAGTTCCCTTATACCACAGAAAAGCATGCCATCCCAGTAATAAATCATGCCCCTCTAGTGTCAACAATCTAGTCTTTCTTAATGTTATCCAATCCTTAACCCACATTAAATTTGCAGCTTGGTAATACAACTCCCAATTCGGAAGGCCAAAACCTCCTCTAATTCTAGCATCTAGCAGAAGTTTTAATTTTATTCTGGCTTTCTTACCTTGCCATATAAACTTCAACACAATTTTATTTAATTCTTCAAAGTAATCTTTACCAAGCCTGATTGGTATGGTTTGGAATAAATATAAAATTCTGGGTAAAATATTCATCTTGATTGTTGAGATTCTACCTGTCAATGACAATTGTAGATTTTCCCATTTTTTCAAATCAGATGCTATCTGTTGTTTAAGTTTGATATAGTTATTCTCTTTCAATGTAGTACATCTTGACGTCAAATATATCCCCAGATATTTAACCTTATTCGTAACTTGAATTTTCAATAAATCTGCCAGTTCATCTCTTTGTTTTAGTAACATATTCTTTGTCAAGATCTTTGTTTTATCTTTGTTTATTTTCAAGCCGGCCATCTCACCATAAATCTCTATCTTTTCCAGTAGCTTTAAAGCTGTTCCTAGAGGATCTTCCAAAATAAAAACCAAGTCATCCGCAAAGGCTTGCAATTTAAATTCCTCCTTCTTAATTTTCATTCCTTTTATATTTGGATCCTCTCTAATGTTTCTATTCAGCACTTCCAAAGTCAATACAAATAACAAAGGTGATAATGGGCAACCTTGTCTTGTGCCTTTTCTTATATTAATAGAATCTGTAAAATCTCCCTCTATCATCACTCTTGCCGTTTGTTTGTCATATATGGCTTCTATTGCTTGAATAAATTTTTTAGCAAAGCCCATCTGTTCCAATAACAAAAACATGAATCTCCAATTCACATTATCAAATGCTTTTTGGGCATCTAAAAATACCAAAGCCATTTGTTTTTCAGGGTGTGCCTCGTAATATTCCAAAGTGTCCAGAATTACCCTCATATTATCCCTAATTTGTCTCCTTGGCAGGAATCCATTCTGGTCAGGATGAATAAAGTTATTTAGGTATCTTTTGAGCCTGCATTCAGTAAAGAAATAGGTCTATAGTTCTTAATTTGTGATGGATCAGCCCCTTCTTTTGGAATAAGTGTGATATAAGCTTCTGACCATGTTTTGGGTATTTTCTTATTTAACATGGCTTCATTCATAACTTCTAACAATGGAGTGCTCAACGATTCTTGTAATGTTTTATAAAATTCTGCCGGGAGCCCATCTGGGCCTGGTGCTTTTCCATTATTCTGCCTATTAAATGCTTCCGTTAGTTCCATCATTGTTATGGTACTTTCTAACATTTTTTCAGTCTCTTCAGATATCTTGGGTAGGTTAGCATTTTGTAGATAAAGCTTAATTCTTTCCTCATCAAAATCCTCCTGTTTATATAATTGTCCATAAAAGTCTTGAATAATTATCTTTTTCTCCTTATTACCATAACACATTTAGCCTTGATCATCTATTAACTGTACTATTCTCCTAGATTCTTTCTCCTTTCTCAATTTGTATGCTAGCCATCTACCTGGTTTGTTTGCATCTTCAAAATAGTTCTGTTTAGCACTTCTAATTTTTTGTGCCAATTCCTCTTTCTCTGCCTGACCCATCTTATGTTTAATTATATCCATTTTGAATTTAATATCTTTTTTCTGTGGCATATTCTGCAATTCTTTTTCCATTTTTTTATAATCATCTTCTAAAGCTTTAATAGTTTGCCTCTTCCTAATATTCTTTTTCTTTGTATAATCCATTATTAATCCCCTCGCATATGCCTTCATTGTATCCCAAACATTCTGTATTGAAGTATCTTCTTTTTTATTTTCAATAAAAAAAAAGCCAATTCTTTGTCCATCCATTGTGTAAAGTCTTTTTCCTTTAAGATAGCGTTGTTTAATGTCCATCTAGATCTTCTTCTTTGTCCTTTCCATTTAATTGTCATAGGGTTATGGTCTGCCCATATACCCGTTTCTATATTTATTTCTTGAATGTTAGATATTAGTTCTGATGAGGTCCAAATCATATCTATTCTGGACCATGATAAATGTCTATTTGAATAAAAAGTATATTGCTGCGTTTTACCATTTCTTTCTCTCCATATATCTTTTAAATTTAATTCATCTACCATTTTAAAAAAGGATTTAGGGAGAGTCTTTCTATTTTGTTTTAATGCTGTCGCTGTATAGTCCAATTTATTATCTACAATTCCATTAAAATCTCCCATCATAATTATATTGACATGGTCCAGTCCAATTGATTTCATGTGTAACTTTTTATAAAATTCTTCTTGTTTATCGTTCGGAGCATAAATTGCAACAAGTAATATTTTTATATTGTTATCCACTATTTCAACCATTAATACTCTTCCATCTTCATCAGTATAAACCAATTTTGCTGCAATAGTTTCTTTAATGTACAAGACCACTCCTCTTTTCTTACAGTTAGTCAAGGAAGTAAAAATTTTCCCCAGTTTTGGTCTTACCAATAATCGTTGATGTTGTTTTTTAATATGTACTTCTTGTAGGCAAATTATATCAAATTTTAACTTCTCCAATTTATGAAAGATTTTTCTTCTTTTAATAGCTGAGTTCAATCCATTTATATTCATAGAAATCAATTTTTTTTCCTCCATGGTTATGTTTTATATTTAGGTCTAACAGTTCTTGTGGATCTTACTTCACGATGTTCTTTGGTCTCCATTTGTCCACCTACCGCACCTTCTTCTTTCCCCGGTCTCATCTGGTCTTCTTGAGGCTCAATTGCAAAGGTTTCTTTTTCTGTCTCTATTTCTCTTCTTCCAAAAAATTTGTTGTGGAATATTTCTGCTTTCTCAATTGAGTCGATTCTGTGTCTCTGTTCTTGCCATATAAACATTAATCCTTCTGGGATCAACCATCTATAATTCATGTCTTTTTCCAATAATTTTTTGGTCAAGAATCGATATTCTCTTCTCATCTCTCTCACTCTCCTGGGCACTTGTTTTAAAACCATAATCTCTTTACCTTTATATTTCAACCCCTTATCTCTTGCGACTTGTAATATTTGTGTTTTAATAGTCTTTTTAGTAAATCTGACATGGATCTCCCTTGGTAGCTTATTCCTCATTGCATATCTTGTGAAAACACGATATATCTCATCTACTCCGTCCATCATCTTTTCCTCTGTTATCTCCAAAGCTCTAGCCAGAATTTCTATCATTACAGCCGCCAAATCTTGTCCTTTTTCTTCCTCAATATTTTGAAATCTGAGATAGAATTCTGACCTATCCATCTCCCACTTCAACATCCCAGTTATATCTTGTTGCACCGTTTTTAATTTGCTAACATTTCCAATTGTCTCATCTCTTTGTTTATCTTTCTCCTCAATTTTTTGGAGTCTCTCCTCCTGTTTCGCCATCATTTGTTGGAAGTTTTCAATTTTTTCATCAGTCTTTGCAATTCTTTGTTCAATACTCTCTGTTCTTTGGTCAATACTTGTTTTGAGTTCTTGTATTCCTTGTATAATCGTCGCTAGATCCATTTGTACTTTATCCTGCTTCGCCATTATTGATAGTCGTCCTCCAGTTGATGGAGAAGCAGAAGCAGAGGTTGAACTGCCCAAAGGTAAAGTTTTCTTTTTTTTTTTAAATAAACTTTATTAGTTTTACTTTTTAAAAAACAACAACACAGCTACAAATTATATACAACAAAAAGACGAACAGGTCTTGGCATAGGCCAAGAGGGAAAGAGAGGAAAGCTTGAGAGAGGAAAGAGGGAAAGGGAAGGGAAGGGGGGGGGGGAAGTGGGGAAAACAAAAGTAGAGAAAACAATTATAATAAACCATATTTTTGTGACTGTCTGTAAGGTCTTTTCTTCTTCCAAACTATCGTCGGCAGTGCTTTTCTTTATCTCTGCCTCGGAGGCCTCGGCCTTAGTTTTCTTAGAGGTGATCTATCTTTGATTAAGCCAAATGTACAAAGGATTCCAATTGCTATAATAGATTGAAGATTCTTTATTTTTTAATGCCTGGGTTAGTTTGTCCATTTCGGCGCATTGTAAAATTTTCTGAATAACCATAAGTTCAGTGGGGATAGAGGGTAGTTTCCAGCACTGGGCAAATGCCAGTCTGGCCGCGGTTAAGATATGGATTGTAATATACTTCGATTTTTTGGATATTTGTTTATCAAAAATTCCTAGAAGAAAGGACTCTGGTTTGTACTCAATTTGTTCCATGGTTATTTCCTCTAGCCAGTGCCTAATTTTTTGCCAGTACTTCTGGGTTTCCTTGCATGACCACCACATGTGGAAGAAGGTACCTTCTATGTATTGACATTTCCAACACTTGGGGCTCGTGTTGGGGTGCATCTTCACCAATCTCGAAGGGGGCAGGTGCCATCTATAAAACATTTTATATAAGTTTTCTTTATAAGCTGCTGATTTCGTGATCTTAATGTTCCTGTTCCAGATCTTTTTCCATTCTGCTAGGGTAATGCTCCGACCCACATTTCTGCTCCACGCAATCATATTTCCCTTGACAATTTCTTGTTCTAGTTCTGTTTCTAATAAATATTTGTAAAATTTAGATATATTTTTTTTACTTGGTCCTAGTAGAATTTTGTCTAGAGTCTGTAATTTATTGTAGATTCCAAATTCCTTAATGTCTTGTTTGTATTTACTATGAATTTGAAGGTACACCCACTGATCAATTATAAATCCTCGCTCTTGTAGTTCTTGTCGTGTTTTCAACTTTCCTTGTGGGTCTAATAAATTTTCGTACTTAATCATTTTGGTTATATCCAGATTATTAGGGTGTACTATCGCTTCCATTGGAGACAGCCAAATCGGTATTTTTAGATAAAGTTTTTTACGTACTTTTTTCCAATTAGTTAATAAAGAGTCCCTGATAAGATGCCTATGGAAATATGATTGCCTGGGTTTCCCAGATTCCCACAGAAAGGCATGCCATCCTTTCTGCATATCATGGCCTTCTAATACTAGTGTTCTTTTGTTGGTTAGGTTTACCCAATCCTTTATCCATAGTAGGGTGGCTGCCGTATGATATATTTCCCAGTTTGGCAAGGCTAACCCTCCTCTGCTTTTCAGATCTCGTAGGGCTTTTACGTTAATCCTAGCTTTTTTCCCCTGCCAAATGAAATTCAATGTTATCTTGTTTAGTTCCATAAAAAAATTTTTATTTAGTTTGATTGGAATTGTCTGGAATAAATATAGAAATTTTGGCAGAATATTCATCTTAAAGCAATCCTGCCCAATAAGGAAAGTTGTAAATTGCTCCAGAAATCTAAGTCTTTCTTAGATTGTTGGAGAAGTTTGTCATAACTGATTTCTTTTAACGATTTGCTTTGTGGAGTTAGCCAAATTCCTAAGTATTTAATTTTTTTTGTCACTTGTATTTCCATTGTTGTCTCTAGCTCTTTATTCTGGTCTCCTGTTAAATTTTTAGTCATTAATTTTGTTTTTCCTCTGTTTATTTTAAATCCCGCGACTTCTCCAAATCGTTCTAGTTCTTCTACTAAGTTGTGTCCTTTTTCTATGGGCTCCTCCAGAAAAAAAACCAAATCATCAGCGAAAGCCTGTACTTTATATTCTTCTGATTTGATCCTCAAACCTCTAATTCTCAAATTTTGCCTAATGTACGTCAGAAGAGATTCTAGGGCGAATATGAAAAGCAGAGGGGAGAGAGGGCAACCCTGTCTTACCCCTTTTTCTATTTTTATCGGGCCAGTTTGTTCCCCATTTATTAGAATGTTTGCCTGTTGAGTGTGGTAAATTGTAGTGATGACATTTTCAAATCTGGTGCCAAGATTCATATTATATATTTTTTGAATTAAGAAATGCCAATTTAAATTGTCGAATGCTTTTTCAGCATCCAAGAACATAAATGCAAATTGTTTTTCCGGGTGGGCTTCATAGTATTCTGAAATGTCTATCACTGTTCTTAAATTATTCTTAATTTGTCGAAATGGGAGAAATCCGTTTTGATCTTCATGGATATAAGTGTTTAAAACCTGTTTTAATCTATTGGCTATTATAGAAGAGAATAATTTGTAATCTGCATTCAGGAGCAAAATTGGTCTATAATTATTAAGTCTGTGGTCTAGGTCCTCCTTCGGGATCAGCGAAATTAAGGCTCCCCTCCACGAGTCCGGCATCTTGGCTGCTAAGAGTACCTCATTAAATACATCCAGCATCAGTGGTCCAATTTGTTCTATGATAATTTTGTAAAGTTCTACCGGTATCCCGTCCGGTCCTGGTGCTTTATTGTTACTTTGCTTCTCTATTGCTGACTTCAGTTCGGACCATGTTATATTTTGGTTTAATAATTCTATCTCTTCCTCTCCAATTGCTTTATCATTCGCTTCCTCCAGGTATTTCATTATTTTATCCTCAGAGACTTCTTATTTTTTGTATAATTTCCCAAAGTAATTAAAAGTGATCTCTTTTTTCTTCTCTATCTCCTCATGCATATTGCCCCCCTCGTCCATTAATTGGTGTATCAATCTTTTTTCTTTCGTTTTCTTAAGTTTGTGGGCTAACCATCTCCCTGGCTTGTTTGCATGCTCAAAGTAGATTTGTTCAGTCATTTTCAGACTAATCTCCAATTTTTCTTGTTCCAGTAAATTTAGTTTGTGTTTAGTTGTTATTAACTGGTTCTGTATTCTTTGGTTTTTGGGGTTCTTTTGTAATTGGGTTTCTAAATCCTTAATTTCTTGTTGTAGGTTACTTTGTTGGGCGTACTTTATTTTATTTCTCATAGCATTGTAAGAGATTGTTATTCCTCTTATAAATGCCTTTAATGTGTCCCATATATTTTGTTTCGAAGTTAGATCATTATTATTTTCCTTTAAGAAGAAGTTCAGTTCTTCTTTCAGTTTATTAGTATATTCTTCTTCTTTTATTAAATGAGTGTTAAAAGTCCATCTTTTCTTTGGTTTTCTTCTACCCCTCCAGGTTATTTGAATTGGGTTGTGGTCAGCCCAGTCATTTGGTAAGATTTCGCTATCTTTGATTTCATTAATTAATTCACCGTTTATCCAAGCCATATCTATTCTTGTCCAAATTTTGTGTGGGTTAGAATAATAAGTAAACTGTTCTTTTTTGGGATTTAATTTTCTCCAGATATCTACCAGATTCATTTCATTCAACATATCCTTACATGGCTTAGAGAATTCTCTATTTCCTTTTTTGTTCTTACTCCTATTACTATGATCCTTCCGGTAGTCAGCAATAGAGTTAAAATCGCCAATCAGAATAATATTACCATTTTCAAATTCTGTTATTTTTTGATGGAGATGTTTAAAAAATTTACCTTGGTCATCATTTGGGGCATAGATTACTACCAGTAAGAGTGTACTGCCATTAATCGAGATTTGTACCACCAGAGTTCTTCCTACAGGGTCCGCCCAGATTAAATCCGCTTTTAAGTCATCTCTCACATAGATTGCAATACCTTTCTTTTTCTGTTTATCTGCTGGTGCTGTAAATAATTTTCCCAGTTTCGGACAATCTAGGAATTTCTCCTCACTTTTCCTAATGTGTGTTTCTTGTATGCAAATTATATCAACATTTTGTTTTATTAGTTTGGTTAGAATCCTTTTCCTTTTAGCTCTTGAATTTAGGCCGTTTATATTAATGGAAAGAATTTTCCTTCCTTCGTCCATTTACTTAAGTCTGCCTCGCTTTTTGTCTCGTAACTCTACGGCTCTCTTCTTGTGGTTGATATGGAGTTGTTTCTTCTCTTTCTCGTTGTAAGTTGTCTTTCCCTTGAATTTGGACAGATCTTTCTTCTTTGTTCCTGTGGCGGTTACGATCTTCCAGCATATTCCTTTGGATTTTCTCCCTAGTGAGTTGATCCTCCGTGGTTGTTAGCTGTTCTAGGAAGTTTTGTGCTTGTTCTATTGAGTCTATTTTAATTTTTCTTCCCTTCCACGATATTAGCATCCCTTCTGGGATTAGCCATTTAAATGAGATTTCATTTTTATTTAAGTAATTGGCTAAAAATTTATATTCTTGCCTTATGGCCCTCACTTTTCTTGGAATCTGCTTGAGAATTATGATCTCTTTGCCCTTATATAATATTCTCTCATCTCTGGCCTTTCTATGTATTAGGTCTCTCATGCATCTTCTTGAAAAGCGGATATGGATCTCCCTTGGGCAATTGTGACGCCTTGCATAACTGGTATTCACCCTATAGATTTCATCAAATTCCTTGAGTAAGTCATCTTTCTCTTTTTCAACTAGTTCAGCCAACAAACCTGCCATTAATTGTTCTAATTCTTCATTTTTGGATTCCTCCACGTTTTGGAACCTTAAGTATGCAGCTGCTCTGTCCATCTCAAGTTGGACCAAGGAATCTTCCATTTCTCTATTAACATTTTTGAAATCTTCCTCAGTCCTTTCTAGGTTCCTCTCCGCTTGTTCCGTCCTCTTCTCTATTTCTTTTATTTTTAATTCAGTTCTTTCCATGGCCAATTGCATTGTCCCAACCCTATCTTCAACTCTCTGTATATCTGCTCTCATCTCCTCTTTTAATTTACCCATTTCTTCCTTCAGTTCGCTAATATCTGCTCTGGTCTCATTATGATTCCTAATCATAATCTCCTGCATTCTAGACATTGATTCTTGCATTAATTCTTGCAGGGATAATAATGTCGCTTGTAGGTTGGCATTAGTAACAGTCGGTTGTTTTTCTCCTACCAAGGTCTCTTCTATAGTTTTCTGCGTTGTTGGGGAGGCAGTTGCCAGAGTTGTCATCAAGGTCTGGTTGTTCTTCCTTCCTGTTTTCAGGGCCGTGGTTGTGGAAGTCATCTCTGATAAGATTTGTTTTTGCAATTGGACAATGTTAAGAATATTATCCCAGATCACCATTCGATGTAATGGCCCTTTGAGTGTGATTACAAATCTATTTGCTAAGCTTACACACCAGATAATTTTAGGTCTCTTTCTTCAGCCCAATCTGTCATTCAGGCAAATTAAATTCCAATTCAATGGAGAGTTATCAGATACTATACAATACTATACAATAGATGCTATACAATAGAATGTAATCAAATATTATGTATTATGTATTCTCTGTATTAAATTCAAATACCAGAGTTAATTGTATTTTACCCCTAATAGATCATACTTGTTTAAAGCATACAACCAACTCTAGAATATCTCACTCTATATATACTTTTGTCCTATAGTGTATATTGATATTTAAGATTCCATTTTATCTGAGACAACCCTATTAACAGTCCTTAAAATTTTTATATATCCAAGTGAGTCTAATCTGTAAACCCTAATAACTGTAACAAGCAGTTTGCCTTTATACTTGTATTTTTAACTATTATAGAAAAAAAGGAAAGAACAAAGAGAAAGGGAGAGAGAGAAAGAATGCAGGAGGAAAG
Organism: Pseudonaja textilis; assembly: GCF_900518735.1. The sequence goes on from NW_020769503.1 coordinate 185,547, forward strand.
GGGTCTTTTCAATTTTAGGGAATCACAAAGCACATATCTGTAGGATTAGTTCCATAGAAAAACAAGTCTGAGTTGGGGCTGGCGTTTTAGTCTTATAGTCTCTCCTCCTGGGTGCACCAAGGAAGCAGGGGGAGGAAGTGCTGACTAATTGCTGTCAGCGATCAGCGATCAGTCTTGGCCAGGCTTCCGTCTGTCTCTTCCTTCCTCTTCTTCCCTCCTCTTCTTCCCTTCTGCCAGCAATTGTCAATCCACAGTCACTTTGGGCATCCGCCTCAGATCGATCACTTTAAAAATCAGTTTTGTAGGCAATAATGCTAAAAGGAAAGGATCTTGCATATAAAAGCCAGTGCGTCGTTATCTGGCTCTCTACCTCTCGCTCTGCCCTCCTTCGCAGCTAAAATCCTCTCCTAGTCTTCTAGCCTTCTCACGCGCAGTTATATCTTGTTGCACCGTTGTTAATTTGCTAACAATATTTCCAATTGTCTCATCTCTTTGTTTATCTTTCTCCTCAATTTTTTGGAGTCTCTCCTCCTGTTTCGCCATCATTTGTTGGAAGTTTTCAATTTTTTCATCAGTCTTTGCAATTCTTTGTTCAATACTCTCTGTTCTTTGGTCAATACTTGTTTTGAGTTCTTGTATTCCTTGTATAATCGTCGCTAGATCCATTTGTACTTTATCCTGCTTCGCCATTATTGATAGTCGTCCTCCAGTTGATGGAGAAGCAGAAGCAGAGGTTGAACTGCCCAAAGGTAAAGTTTTCTTACTCATTTGAATAACTCAGAATCTTTAAGCTCCTTTAATCCAATCAATAGGGTAGCCAATTATAATCCAATTGGGAAGAAGAAAAACATTTTTTAAAAAAAGCCAGTAAAAAATAAAGAGTCCAGGATTAAAAAGAGAAGGAGAAAAAGAAGATTAAAAAGAAAAAAAGGAGGAGATTCTTCAGGTTCTTCTAAACCTTAATCCTGTTGTAAAATGGCCAATTATGATTCAAAAATAAAAATTAAGAATAGTAAAAAAGAAAAAGAGAGTAAGACCCAATAATATTAAAAAGCAATGATCAAAAAAAAGAAAAGGGAAAAGAAAGAATTCTTCAGGTTCTTCACACCTTAGTCCAATTATAGGGTCTCAAAAAATAAAAAAATAACCATAAAAATAAATAAGAAATGAAAATGGAAAATAGAAAAGGCAAAAATCCCAATAAGCAAATAGAAAAAGGAAAACTATTCTGAGGCTTTCCCTTTAAAAAAAAAAAAGTAAGTTTAAAAATTAAAAATAAAGTCAAACAAAAGAAAAAGAAAATAGATATACAAATATTACAAAATACTGTGGGGTTGAAGAGGAGGGATGAAACAGCTAAAGAAAGATAAGAAAGAAAGCACACTGCATCTTATTTAGTTATCCAAGGCTCTTATTATGGCTTCTCCACAAATTCCAAAGCCAAACTTCAAGTACTCAATAATAGAAGTTCCAAAGAACACCTGTTAAAACATTCTCCGGTGTTCTTCCCTCTATCTAATCAAGTTCCAGTGTCCTTGAGAAAGAATTCCTTTTCCATAGAGCTGTTCCGAGTGTCCAGGTTGGGAGGAGCTCCAGTCTCGGCTCTCACAGGCTGAGCTTGAAATTGAGGAACGCCTCTCACCATCACGTGGTCCTCTGGGCGCTCCCCAGTTTTTTGCTCAGCCTCGTGGCAGTCAGGCTGTTTTTCTCTCGCTCCTGGTCGTTCAGCACCCTAGAGTTTTTTGTCGCTTCAAATTGGACCCTTCCATCAGTCAGCGCAGGAATTGAGGTTGGAACTCCCTAGGGAGTGTTTCTATTGCAAGGGGGACCGTTTAGACCGTTTTCTTCAGGGGAAAACCTAGCGCTTCGAGCGCTGCCCCCCCTCCTTCATTTGCCGCCTACTCGCTCCATGCGAAGCCGCTTCGTTCCTTCCTGCCTTACACTTTAGCCGCCGTTTCCCCCCCGCGAACGGCCTTTAGCCCAGGGAAACGCTTCCCTGTTCCTCCCAAAGGTTTTTTTCTATTAGTCTGGGAGTTAGCCGCCGCTGGGGTTGCCTCCGTTATTCGCGGCCTCCATTTTGGGCTCCCTGTGGCGTCCGCCATCTTGGGTGTGCCCAGGAGCAGCCGCCATCTTGCGAGTGGCCGCATGGCCGTCCGCCATTGCCAGAGGCCCTTTACAGGCTGCGTTCTTTAATTTGATCACTAGGCAGTTTTCGGACTGCCTATATATCAGCCTGCTCTTCATTCTCTCTGTCAGGCTCTTCCGCAGAAATAAGGGTCCGTTGGCTCCGCAGCCCTTCCCCCAGCAGGCGAGGTAGCAGCTCTGCCATCCCCCTTCCCCGGTCCGCCCGGCAGGGGTAGCTGCCTGGCGTTCACCTTCCGGCTGATTGGCTTCTGGGCTAGGCCCTGCTCCGCAACAAATTCTATTTTAAACAAAAAATATTTTTTGATCAAAAGGGGGGTGCGAAACGTGTGCTGGGATCCCCGGCCTCTGCGTAGGCCGTATCCAGACGTGCCAACCGTCTCGCATTAATCAAAAATTTTCCTTTTTTCTTCTCTCCAGATGGCAGATGACAATACATCTCGTGGCACTTCCTTGAAGGCCAAGTCAAAATCTCATCACCTGCGCAAACAGGCACAGGAGGTATCCAAAGCCTCCCAAAGGGATGCCCTTAGGTGACACAGGGCCCTTGAGAAGGAAATTGACAGGCGCTCTAAAGAGTCAAGCTCTGTGCCCCTGGATCCTCCCACTCCCACTCCCTCAACCTCCACCCGTCCTCCTCTCCCCTCCTCCCCTGCTTCTTCCTCTTCCTCACAGCCTGGACAGGCCCCTGAGGCCACCTTTACCCCCACTGCTGCAGGACTGAGCCCGGAGGAGCCTCACCCACCCCCCACGGTGGAGATCCCCAAAAACCTGAAACAATGGATGGAGCTGGCCATCCGGTAAGGGATAGCGCAAGAGATTCAGCAGCTGGCCGGTCTGGCCCCTCGGCCTGCGGCCCCTGGGGCTCAAGGATCAGCGGCCTTGCATGGTCAGGTAGCATTCCACGGGGATTTGACCTTGCCCTTGGGGATGGAGGAGATGGAGACCCAGGAACCCGGGGGCCCTACCCTTTTTGGGGACGAGGAAGACCTCGAATTGGGGTCCATCATAGACAGTGAGCTCCTCTCGGGAGCAGGCCCCCTGGAGGGGGACATGTCGGAGGACGAGGGCCTCACTCCAGACCAGCCCGCGTTTTTGGGGCTGTTTAAACCGCACCTGTTTAGGCCTCTCCTGTTCAAGGCCAGGAATACCTCTGGCCTGAACCCTCCCGCTCCACCCAAGCCAGCGGCCTCGGGGGAACCTCCCGACTCTATCTTCTCCCAGCCCGTGGTGGAAACTGAGGTGATTCCTGTTCCACCCATCTTTTCCGACATGGTCTCAAGGCAGCTAGCCTCCTCGGGGCCCCCTCCCCCCCCAATGCCCAGGACAAGCGGTTTTTCAACCTTGAACCGCAGTTCTCTACCTTGCTCGATCCCCCTCCTGTGGACGAGCCCGTAGTAGGTCTAGCTTCTCGCTCAACTCCCAGCGAGTCACTCGAGGCACTCCAGCCCGAGGACAAACGAGCTGAGCTGGCCCTGCGCCACGCTCACCTTTCTGACGCCTGGGCAGTCAGGGCTTCCACTGCCGCGTCCTTTTTCATTAGATCTTCCATCAAGTGGCTCCAGCAGCTCAAACAGCATATTCCCGCAACTAACCTCAGAGCGCAGCAGGACATCGCTAAGATCACGGCCGCGGCCGAGTTCTCGGCGGACGCCACCTTTCAGGCTGCAAAATTCTCTACCAGGGCCATTTCGTCCCAGGTCACCGCCCGTCGCCTGCTTTGGCTCCGCCACTGGCAAGCGGACGTAAAAAACAAGGCTAAGCTAGCATCAGCCCCCATCTCTGGGGGGAAACTATTTGGACCGGTTCTCGATCCATTCCTGGCCGAGACCCGTAACAAACGCAAGTATCTCCCCTCTCTTTCTCGGAGGTCTGACTTCAGAGGTTCCTCTCCCTCTTTTCGCCAAGGCTCTTCCCGTCCCTCCTCCTTCCCCCCCAGGTACTACCAATCCTCTCCCTACAGGCCTCCCGACCGGTCGGAGCCAGACAGGTCCAGAGGTACCTCTTCCAGGAAGCCCTCCCGGGGATCCGGGAGCGGACCGTTCCGTCGTTCCCGATAATGCAGTCGCCCCCAGGTGGCTGCCCAAAAAAAAAAAAAAAGGGAGAAGGAGAAAGCCAAATCCTCTTCAGGTTTTCGCCTAGTCAGTCACTACTCTGATACTCAACCCCTGCAAAACCATTTCTCTCTTCAGCCTTGCCCAAACTGTTGGGGAAGCTTAATCCTCATATCTGCATTACCTCTCTATCTCAAGGTTCCCGGTAGGCCATACGGCACCACGGATGCAGGCTTCTCGGCTGGGGCACTCTCGCCCTCCTCATCTTGCCCCAGGGCAACTGGTCGGCAACACATCTACCCCCATCCCATGCTAGCTGGGGATCCTCGCTGCGCTCCCGGCCTTCCACAGCTTCATAACCCAGGTACGCGGACCTCTCGCTCTGGTCCTCACTACAACTCATATCCCCAGCCAAGGCGGCCCTCTGCCAGCAAGGCTCTTGAACGAGGCCGATCGCCTTGCTGTTGGGCGGAACCGATCCTGGCCTCCACCAGGACAGGCCACAGTTCGGGAACACTGTGCATCTATGCAATTTGGCTCACCAGGGCCATCCTGATCCTAACAGAGGGGCCCCTTCCTCCCCTCCCATGTCAAGGAGGTAGCCCATTGTCGGGTTCCCCACGGCGTATTCCTGCGCGCCCTTCTCAGCGCCCATCCCTAGGTTCTCCCCCCCCAAGGGGCGGGGAATCCCAATGACCCCCCGGCCCTTGGATCCTAGGGCTCCTCCATGCCTCCCCTTCCATCGCTCTGATTCTGAAGTTCTCTCAGGGGGGGCCTTAACAAGGGTCTGTCTCGCAAATCCCTAGGCGTCAGATCGCTATCCTCAACCCCGTCTGGGTCTTCCTCAGGGGAGCTTCCCATCCTCGCCCCCGCCCATGCACCGTTCGACCCGGGTCCTTAACAGGGCTCTGGCCGCTCTTACCTAGCCCCCCCCGGAACTCGCTAGGGAGGTTCCCTTACAGGGCCTCTCCCTCCGACCGGGCCTTCCTCGTGGCCGCCTCATCCGCTCGAACTCGGAGATGGCAGTCTCTCCTTTAGACAGGATCTTGCGTTTCTCATCCTAGGCTCACCTAGCCTCCTTCGTAGTCAGGGGCTCATTGTGCCCTCTGATCTGCATCTCTCGGTCTCATTGTGGTGCCCACTCCCGTGGGCTACTGGATTAGGGCCGCCTCTGCCAAAGTCTACCAGGCACAGGCCCTCTCCATGGGTACCATAGTCTACTCCGCTAGAAGTGCGGCCTCCTTGCCCACGGCCCCAGTAAGCCTCTCTCGGCGTCACCTGCAGGGCTACCATCTGGACAGCCCTATCTCCTTCATTAGGCCTTTCAGTTGAGGCATTGCACCCGCCGAGGGGTTCTCCTGACAGGCGGGTCCTCCAGCGGGTCCTCGGGGTTCCAGGAGAGGTTCCATCCCAGACGGGAGCCCGCCCGCAGGACTAGCCAAGCTTTGGTATGTCCCAACCTGGACACTCGGAACAGCTCTATGGAAAAGGGGCGTTGGTTCTTACCTGATACGCTTCTTTTCGTAGAGCTGTGGAGAGTGTCCAGCCCCACCCATAGGCCGTCTGGTGGGGAACCTTGCTGTTCGACCGAGCAAACTAATATTTTTTTAGTAAGATGAGAATAGGGCCTGCCTTCTCGTCTTCGCAAAACTGGGGAGCGCCCAGAGGACCACGTGATGGTGAGAGGCGTTCCTCAATTTCAAGCTCAGCCTGTGAGAGCCGAGACTGGAGCTCCTCCCAACCTGGACACTCTCCACAGCTCTACGAAAAGAAGCGTATCAGGTAAGAACCAACGCCCCTTCACAGCTCTTTCAACTTTCAATAAAGTATCTTCAAGCCTCTAGTTGGCAGTGTTACAAAGTTTCTTTAATCCACTCCCCCTTCTTTCCCAAAAAAGCCTAATAAAAAAAAGGGAAATATACATGTATATATATGTATTTAAGAAAAAAAAAATTACTAAAGGGAGCCTCTATTCTAAAAAAAAAACTATTAGCAGTCAAAAGGGGGAAAAAAGAAAGAAAAATTAGGTGAATATAAAAGGAAAAACCAGTTTAGTTACAGTTACTAGATCACAATGGAAGTTCAATGAAAGCAAAAGTAAAAGTAAAAAGCCAAGCCTCAATTTGACATTCTCTTTAAGAAATCGCCGCTAAATCAGTTTCATCAGTTTTTGTCCAAAGTCTTACAGGATTCTTCTCATTTTAGAGTGTCCTTGAGTCCCCGAGAAAAAAAAAATTCTCACCAGCCGATGCACTCTCCTTCAGCCTCTCCTTCCGGAGCTGTCACAGCTTCAGCAGCTAAAAGGGCTGCCTCTCCGCCGATGGTAAAAGGGCTTCTTCTTGGATCAGCCAGGGACTTTGCGATGTCCCTGGGATCAGCAGAACGCGCCCCTTACTATCACCGTCTCTACGGGACGGTTTAGGTCCATTAGGACCGACCAGGGGCGAAGATATCAGCTGCAATCTCAGAGCCCCAAGATTGCAGCTGTATCGCAGCAATGTGGCTCCGCCTTCTCCCCCGATTTGAGTATATTTCTTGTAGTGTTTTTTCTATATTAGTGCCAAAGTTCACCTTTTAAATTTCATATAGCATGAATTTCCAATTGAGATTATCGAATGCTTTTTGTGCATCTAAAAAAATTAAAGCTGCCTGTTTTTCTGGGTGAGCTTCGTAGTATTCAATCAAATTTAGTACTGTCCTAATATTGTTTTTAATTTGTCTATTTGGCAGGAAACCATTCTGGTCTGTATGTATAAGTTCACTCAAAATTGGTTTCATTCTTTCTGCTAATATTGTCATGAATATCTCATAATCCGTATTTAGCAACGAGATTGGCCTATAGTTCGCAATTAGTTGTTGATCGGTGCCATCTTTTGCAATTAAGGAGATGTATGCCTTGGACCAGGACCTCGGAAGTCCAGTTTGCGCTAATGCCTCATTATATAGTTCCAGTAATATTGGTTCAAATATTTCAGATAAGTTTTTATATAGTTCGTCTGGTAGGCCATCTGGGCCTGGTGTTTTATTTTTTTGTTTTTGTATTGCCTTTTGTAACTCTGTTAATGTTATTTCTTTATTAAGTACTTCTCTGTTTTCTTCTGAGATTGGGCTCAGACCATTTCCCTCCAAGTAGTATCTAACATTTTCTTCCATAACTTCTTGCTTATAAAGCTCGCCAAAACACCTTTGCGCAATTCTCTTTTTCTCCTCCATCTGGTAATACACTGTTCCTTTCTCATCCTTGAGTTGCTGAATTAGTCTTTTCTCTTTCTCTATTTTTAATTTATGGGACAACCACCTTCCTGGTTTGTTTGCTGATTCAAAATAATTATGTTTAAAAGTGTTTAAGTTACGTGCATTTTGCTCAATGTCTATCAAATTTAGTTTGTGTCTAATCATCCCTATTTCGTTCTTGGCTTCCATATTTTCTGGATCTTTTTGAAGCTCATATTCAAATTTTTTAATTCTTTCTTGTAATTCATTCTGTTTCTTCCATTTTTCTTTATTTTTCTTACCTATATAAGCTATTGATATACCTGTCACAAAGGCCTTTGTGGTGTCCCATAAATTTCGTAAGGTGGTGTGTTGTTTTAGGTTAACCTTAAAAAATATTTCTAATTCATCTTTAATTCTTTGAATGTATCCGTTTTCTTTTGTTATTTTGGGTGTAGTATGCATCTCCTTTTCCTTGTATTCTGTTCTTTCCATATAATTTTTACTGGGCTATGATTGGCCCATACATTGGGCATTATTTCTACTTCACTAATGTCTTTCTCAATTGCCCCATTAACCCATACCATATCGATTCTGGACCATGATTTTTGTGGACTAGAATAAAACGTATATTTCTTCTCATTTTGATTCCTCTTCCTCCATATATCTTCCAAATCGGTCTCATGTGTTAAATCAAAAAAAGTTTTTGGTAGAATTCTCTTTTTTTCTTCCTAGTCCCTTCCATACTAATATAGTCTTTTTTAACACCAACAATGGCATTAAAGTCCCCTATCAAGCAAATATTTTCTTCACCTACACTAATTATTTTATCATATAGTCCCTTATAAAACTTCTTCTGGTTATCATTAGGGGCGTATAACCCCACCAATAATTGCTTTTGATGTAAATTAATTTGTATCATTAAAATTCTGCCTTGTTCATCTGCATAGATTTTTTTTGCATTTATCCCTTTTTTATGTAAATTGCTACCCCCCTTTTCTTTTGATCTGCCAGTGCTGTAAATAATACACCCAACTTGGGATATTCTAGATATTTTTATGTTTTTGGATATGTACCTCCTGTAGGCATATAATACCGACGTTTTGTTTAGTTAGTTTGGTTAATATTTGTTTCCTCTTGATCTGGGAGTTTAATCCATTGATGTTTATTGAGAGTAATTTAATCTCTTCTTCCATTGTTAATTCTGAGTCTACCTAAATCTTCTGTTTGTTCTTGCTTCTCTTTTGGGGTCTTACTCTTAGTCCTTCTCTCCTTGGGTATTCTCTCTTTTCTTTGCCTCTTTATTATTATTATTGACTCACCTCCTGAAAGTTGATTAAAGCAACCAGGGATGCTGTATGTCACATTGCAAGCAGATGTGTCTGCTTAGGTGTACAGGGAGTGCTCGACTTAAGACTGCAATTGAGCCCCCACTTTCTGTCACTATGCAAGGCAGTTGCTCAGTGAGCCATGACAAATCTTTTTGCCATAGTGGTTAAGCAAATCACTGCAGCCGTTAAGTGAATGATGCTGTCATTGAGCGAATCTGGCATCCCCCATTGACTTTGCATGTTGGAAGCCTACTGGGACAGGCTTCCAACAATGTGACCCTAGAACAGGGCAACTGTCATAAATACATACCAACGCCCAAACGCCCAAATGTTGATCACATGACCATGGGGATACCACAACGGTTGTTAAATGTGAAAAAACAGCCCTAAGTCACTTTTTTTACAGTGCCGTTGTAACTGGATGATGACTAAATGTGTTTTAAGTCGAGCACCGCCATATAATCACTCACCCACCCAGAATTCCTCTCTGTCTTTTCTCACTCTAGTGAATCACCACACTATAAAAAAGATGTTGAGACTGTGGAAAAAGTGCAGAGAAGAGCAACCAAGGTGATTAGGGGACTGGAAGCTAAAACATACGATGAACGGTTGCAGGATCTGGGCATGGCTAGTTTAGTGAAGAGAAGGACCAGGGGAGACATGAGAGCAGTCTTCCAATATTTGACGGGCTGCCACAGAGAGGAGGGGGACAAGCTATTTTCCAAGGTACCCGAAGGCCAGACAAGGAATAATGGATGGAAAATGACCAAGGAGAGATTCAACCTGGAAATAAGGAGAAATTTTCTGACAGTGAGAACAATCAATCAGGAAAAAGCTTGCCTTCAGAAGTTGTGAGAGCTTCATCACGGGAAGCTTTCAAGAAGAGATTGGACAGACATCTGTCAGAAATGGTGTGGGGCAGTGATGGCTAGCCTTTTTGTCATTGTGTGCCAAAAATGCACACGTGCACGCATGACAGTGCGCACGCATGCCTGCACCCAAAATGCAATGCACATGCGACCACCCTGCGCTCACCCCACCCCCCTGCACATGCGTGTGTGACCTCAGGCTCACCCTGCCGCCTCCCACGCATGCGCAGCCGATACCCGAAAATCAGCTGGCTGGTGGGAGGCATGCGCGTTTGCACAAAGCAACTGAGCTGGGGCAAAAATGCCCTTAGCCAGAGCTATCAATTTGACCCATCTAAGTGGGAAACCTTCCCTCATCTCACTACAATCCAATCACTTGGGTGGAGAGAGTCAGTGATTGGCTCAAAATCATCCAACTTGGGAGCAGGGTGGGGTGTCATGCAGCCCTTGTCATGCCTTGTCCTGTGTAAGAGTGGCAGGTAGACCTTGTTCCTAGAAAGGCCCATCTTTCTGTTATTTCCTACCCCAAGGTCACTCTCATTTCTGCATCATGTGATAGAGTGAGCCAACAATAGAGAAGAAGAAAACGGGGGAGAAATCGGATGACAGTGGGCTTCATTTAAAATAATCAGTTTTATATCTGCTTCTATTTTGTGCCACTGAAGGCAAAGTACACAATATTCCTATCTGTTCTTTACCCCACCATCACAAACCTGTGAGGTGGATTGGACTGAGTCAGAGTGACTGGCCCCAAAGTCATCCTGACCTGCTTCTGTCCTTAAGGGGGAACTAAAACTCCCTACCTTTCAGTTTCTAACATAGTACTTTAATCACAAATTAGCTGGAAAATGGTAGGTAGACATATATATGAGAAAGGGAGTATATATTTTGTGTGTGTGGATGGATAAACAGATGGGAAGGAAGGAAGGAGAGAGAAAGAAATAGGAAAAAGAGGAAAGGAAAGGGAGGAGGAAAGGAAATGAAGGAGGGAGGGAGGAGGAAAGAAAGGAAAGATGAATGAGACAGATAGACAGACAGAAAGATACTGATGGCTGTGGTGTTTTTAATGAGCTAAAAGGGTCTTCCAATGTAACATTAGGGATGCAGAAAAAAATTAATAAAAATGCTTAGGAAAAGGGGAATTAACAAGAGCTCACTTAGAAAAAATTTCCTTCCCCCCCCCCTCGGGTAGGAATGTTCAAGATGATGTTAAGAAACAGGCCTGTCGTGTCTTAAAATGAACCCCCTTAAATAACTCTCCAGGTTCCTCAGCCATTCCTCAACACACAGGTTAGCGAAGGTGAACTGATCAAGCCTGACCTGATTTAAACTTTAATGGGGTTACACCCCCACCCCCCGAAAAATATCCTGCCTCAAAAATGCACAGATATGGGCAGAGGGGTGAGAATTTTTTTTCCTAGTGCAGCTGAGCGGGAGAGATGATGGTGGGCAGGTGAGCTCTGTGCACAATAACACACTTGCTTATCAGTAGGTATATAGGACCTTGACGTTTGGTTTTTGTGCTGTTCTTTTGTGTATACCTTGGAGCACTGGTTCACTCGCCCTGGGTAGCTTCAGCCAAATGACATGCAATGAGAATGCAAAGGAGGAGCGCCCCCCCCCCCCCCCAAGGAGCACAGGAAGAAGGCTGACTGGTTGGCAGATGCTTGTGTCTGGCTAGCTGGCGTGGGGTGGGGTGGGGTGGGGAGAGTACTGGCAGGCCCCAGCTCCTCCTCCTTCCCTCCTTGTGCTGTGTGCTGGACCCCACTCGGAGGAGGAGGAGCTGCTGCTGCTGCTATCCAGGCGTGGGTAGGATCCAGGATCCCTGCTCGGGTTAATGGGAGACCTTGAGGGCAGGCAGGCGGGAATAGAAAGAAAGCAGCGTCCAGCAAAAAGAGGAAAGTGGGGGAGGAGGGGGCAAAATGCAGATGACGAGAGCGGTAAGCGAGGGAAATTAGAGCCCCCCCCTTCCCAGCAAAGCTGGGCAGAGACATTGGGAAGGATGCGAACGACAGCAGGTGGGGTTTGAGGGGTGGGGGGAGATGTGGCAGCTTACCTGCGGCCTTCCCTGGAGAAGAAGGGGAGAGAGAACGCGTGGCAGGGACCGGGTGGGTGGAAGAGACACCAGAGGAAGTGACGGATTCCCCCCGTGGAATGGACGAGGATTAAGGGAAGAAAAGAGGCTGAGGAGGATGGAAAGAGGAAGGGGCCTGGCTATTGTGGAAGGTGGAGTGTGGAGTAACTGCCAGGGCGGGGGGGGGCATGGAGGTTGAGGAATTGATACGCCTCCCCCCCCCCATGCATTGCCATGAAAATTATGGAAATATAGAGGAGAAAACAGCCCTGCAGTGGTTATAAGAGGAAAAGCTAGTAGGGTATGCAGATTAGCATAGGTTTCCTGGGTGTGGGACTAGGGTTAAGGAAGTGGAAAGAGAATATCTGTAGCTCGGGGTTGAACCGAGGGGTCCTGGGCGATCTCTGAGCTTTGCAGTTTTCTTGCTGACATTTCATGAGCCAAACTTGGTAACATCGGGAAGTTTGGAAGGAAAGATAAATCAAAACATCTAGGCAGGTGGTCAGCTGAATGGACATCCAGAAGAAATAACTTGGACAGAAGGTCGCAACAGGCAGCAGAATGGAGAAAAATAGCAAGCTTTTGACTCCGTGGGAAGGGGAGGCATCTGGTTGGTTTCCTGTCCAAGGCTGTTGGTATCCCTAGATCAGCAACCCCCAATCTTTTGGGCACTTAGCAACTGGTTCCATGGAGAGAGGTTTTTCTGTGGACTGGAGGGAGTGTGGTTTCGTGTGCTTCCTGCATCCCTCGGATGGGGCTTCGCTTGTTTCCGTGGACCAGTTTCTGGCATGCCATGCCCCAGGGCTAGTCTGTGGACCAGGGGTGGGGGATCTGTGCTCTGTAGATCACATTGATCAGTGAAGGGTCAGTTTTGAACTCTGGCCTGTGAGGTAAGGAACCCATTTGTTTTCTCTGCTGAGAGTATTTTGAGCCACGACTCTTGACCATTTGAGAAGCCTTCCCAGGTCTGGTCTTAGATTAAATCCTCATCGTCCATTCTCACCGGGCCAAGCTCTTAAGACAATTTAAAACTAGTATTTTATTCTGAGGAATATTAGGAATAGTGTTTTTAAACCTCTCACATTTACCTCCCTTCTCTTGAGATCAGTCATGATTTAATGGTAACATGCAGTTAATGTAAACTCTATTTTAAAAAATAGATTGGAAAAACATTTGTCTGAAATAGTTTAGGGTCTCCTGTTTGAGGGGGGGAGTTGAACTAGAAGACCTCCAAGTTCCCTTCCAATGCTGTTATTCTAAATGAGGACCCAGATTGTTGGGGGCAATATGCTACCACTGTAAACTGTTTGGCTGTAAAGCACTGTGAAGCGGTATATAAAGTTGAAGTGCTATTGCTATTTATTAGCCAGGTAAAATGCAAATGTTCTCCTTCGAGCTGCTCGGATCATCCAGAGAGTGGGAGGTGCTCCAGTCTGCGTCTGTGTAGGCTGAGCTTAATTACTGAGGAACGCTCCGCCCTCTATCACGTGCTCCCTTGCAGCGTTCCCCAGTTTATGCTCAGCCTTCGCAGAGTTAGGCTGTGTGTTTTGTTGTGCTTCTCACTCTCTTGGCCGATTCATGCTCAGGAAAAATTTTCTCAGGTTTGACTCCCAGCTCTTGCCTTTCCTTAGCCTCTGCGCATTTGAGGGTGCCTTGGGATCCAGGGGTGCGCGTTTTTCGCCCCCAAGGGGGCTGAGCGGGCGGCTTAGCAGCGCTAACACCCCCCCCGAGCCGTTTCTTTCCATCCGTTTCTGCCTTGTTTTCCTCATGCCGCGCACAGCGGCCCGGATTTATTGCGCTGCTGGTTTTCCCCCCATACAACGCCGATCGCCCCGGTAGAGGCGATTTCAGCGTCCTCGCCCTTGTGGCTTGCAGGACTTATCCGCCCTGAGCAGCCCGTTTCTTTTTTCCATCGTTTCCCAGGCGGCCGCCATTTTGGGCGTTGCCTCGTGGTTGGGCGCCATTTTGAGGCCTCCATCTTGCTGCGATGTTCTTTCTAGCCCTTGCCTCATGCCTCCAAGCCTAGTAGGGCCTTTTCTCTCTCTCCCAAAGGAGTAAATAATTAAATTTATATCCATTGGTGGTTAAAGTGTTGGCTCCCGCAGCAGAGCTCAGGGCGTGGAAGCAAGTGCAGCCACTCCCTCCCTGGGGGGGGGGGGCAAGCTGCCTGAGGCCATTTGATTCCTGGCGTTAATCTGACTAATTGGTTTTCCTTATCTACCACAACTGCTAGGTTGTCTCTGAGTCAGAGCTTAATACGGAATATCTTCATATTTTTACATTGGTGATCCAATTTTATTCAATTGGTGATTAATCACTCTCAGATTTGCTTAGAGATATATAGCTTCTCATTACTGCTGCAGCAGTGTTTTTTCCTAGATTCATATCCTGACAGTATATATTCCATAATAATAGCAATCAATCCTGTTGCAATATATAATTATTGATTATATTTTTCAGATTATTCTTTACAAATTCTAAAAGGGGGTGCGGGCCAGCTTCTGTATACCCGGCCTTACCCACAGGTCGTATCCTTGGCATGCCAACCGCCTATATATTGCTCCACCTAATTTGTTTCACAATGGCAGACGACATTTCCACTAACCGCCCTTCTTTGAAGGCAAAATCTAAGTCCCATCATGTGCGCAGACAGGCTAAGGAAACTTCCCAGGAGGCTTCCAAGGCCTCTCAAAGGGATGCCTTAAGGCGCCATAAGGCACTAGAGAAAGAGTTCGACAGGCATTCTAGGGTGCCTCAACCAACACCCCCAGCCGTCCCTTCTACATCCAGGCACACACCCCCTCCAGTTTGTTCCCCTCTCTCCAGGCACAGCTTATCCCAGGAGCCTCAGGCCCCTGGACCAGCGACCAGGCGGATGCCCGAAGCCACCTTCACCCCCACGGCCACTGGCCTAAGACAGGAGGACCCGCCCACGATTGAGATGCCTGAGTACATGAGAGTTTGGATGGAGCAGGCAATTCGCCAAGGAATAGCTCAAGGCCTGCAGCAGATGGCCGGGCCAGGCCTCCCTCAGACGGCTCCTGCACAAGAGTCTGTACCAGCCAGGTCTACGCCCACTCTGGACCCTGCTCCTGGTCAGGTACCCTCCCGGGGGGCCAGCCCTCTTCCAGAAAGGGAACTGGATGAGGACATGGAGGTTATAAACCAATACAGGGAGGAGGAGGAGGATCTTGAATGGGGATCTACCTTCCATGGGGAACCCTTTTTGGAATTAGACCCAATGGAAGCAGAGCTGTCGGAGGACGAGGGCCTTACCCCCGACCAGCCTTCCTTTGTGGGACTGTTCAAACCCCACATGTTCAAATCCATCCTTTTCAAGGCCAAGAACACCTCTGGCCTGGCCGCTCAACTCCCCTCTGCCCCCCTCCTCTGTGGAAGATCCAGAGGACGCCATGTTTAGGCAGCCCGTGGTAGCTGAGGACGTGATCCCAGCCCCACCTATTTTCCATGACCTGGTCTCTAACCAGCTGGGCTTTACGCCCCCCCGCCCCATCCACCCAGGATAAGAGGTTCTTTAACCTCGAGCCGAGTTTTTGCTCCCTCCTCAACACCCCGGAGGTGGATGAGCCCATTGTTGGTCTCGCTTCCTCCTCCTCCCCAAGCGACCCTCTGGAGGCTCTCAAGCCCGAGGACAGGAGGTCCGAATTAGCCTTGCGTCGGGCTCATCTAGCCGACGCCTGGGCCATTAGATCGGCCACGGCCACCTCTTTCTTCACCAGGTCCTCTATCCGGTGGCTCCGCCAACTAAAATCGCATGTTCCTCCCTCCAACACAAGGGCGCTTCAGGACATTGCGAAAATCACGGCAGCGGCAGAATTCTCGGCCGACGCCACGTACCATGCTGTCAAATTCTCCTCCCGGGCACTAGCTTCTCAGGTCACAGCTCGCCGTCTGCTTTGGCTCAAACCATGGCAGGCGGACGTTAAAAATAAGGTCAAGCTGGCCACTGCTCCCATTAAGGGGGAGAAGCTCTTTGGTCCGGCTCTGGACCCCCTATTGGCCGAAACCAGGGGCAAGAAAAAGTTCCTCCCCTCTCTTTTTTGGAGGCCAGACTCTAGAACCCCTCAACCCTTTCGAAGAGGGTCCTCCCGGTCCTTCTATCAGTTTCCCTTCCCTCCCAGATACCCGAGGCCTCCCTCTTATAGACCATCATACCCCCAGGATCGCTCCGATCCGGGCGATCGGAATAGGAGGGGCGGAGGTTTCAAGCGTCCCTTCAGAGGTCCCGGGGGGAGACCCTTCCGCCGCCCCAAATAAATCTTGTCTTTCCCCTCCCATTGGCGGTCGGCTTAGACATTTCGCTGACCAATGGGACTCCACCACTTCCGATAACTGGGTCAGGGACTCCATTAGGTTTGGGCTCGCTCTGGAGTTCAATTCTCAACCTCCCGAGTTTTTCATGGCATCTCCTCCCTCTAGGGACCCCTCCAAATGCAGCTTGATGGACTCTGCCATCCACCATCTACTCACCATCCAGGCCATCCAGCCAGTCCCTCCCTATCAGCGAGGTCAGGGTTTCTACTCCCATCTCTTTGTGGTTCCCAAATCCTCGGGGGGGTGGGGGGGTGGAGAGCAATCCTGGATCTCAAACGGCTTAATCGCTACCTTACCCTCCGTAAATTCAAAATGCACACCCTTCAATCCATCCTACTGAGTACCAGACAAGAGGATTGGCTCTCTTCCATAGACCTCTCTGAGGCATACCTCCACATCCCAATTCGGCCCTCCCACTCCAAATTCTTCAGGTTCTGCTACAATCATCGTCATTTCCAGTATGTGGCCCTTCCCTTTGGGTTAGCTTCCGCCCCTAGAGTTTTTACTAAGATCCTCGTGGCCCTGGTGGCCCACTTAAGGGACCGCCCGGTCCGGCTCCATTGTTACCTGGATGACATCCTCATCCTCTCCCATTCCAAATCCCGGGCAGAGAAGGACACCAAGGTCGCCCTCTCTGCACTCCAGGCCCATGGAGTTCTAGTCAATCAAAAAAAGAGCCAACTGGTTCCTTCTACCCGAATTGCTCACTTGGGGGCCATTATTGATACGGTTCAGGGAAAGGTGTTCCTTTCTTCGGAAAGGTTCCTAAGTATCCAACGCTCTATTCAAGTTATTCGACAATCAAAGAGGGCTTCTCTATTAGAATTGTCTAAATTGCTGGGAAAAATGGTTTCATGCATCTCTATTATTCCTTGGGCCTGTTTACATACCAGGTCCCTGCAGTGGCTCCTGCTCCCGTTTCAAAGGTCCGGCAGAAGCAACTCAAAATCCACCATCAAGGTGCCTCCAAAGGTCCTCTCGTCTCTCCTCTGGTGGACCAACCCTGCCATCAACAGGGGTCATCACTTCAAAGAACCTCAGCGTCTCACCGTCACCACAGACGCCAGCCTGAACGGTTGGGGCGCTCACTTCCAATTCCTTACAACGCAGAACAAATGGTCCCAGGCAGAGTGGGCATGCAGCATAAACTGGCTGGAGCTCCACGCCATCCACCTGGCCCTGTGCCACTTCCTGCCTCAGGTACGCGGGCGGCACGTCCTTATCCTCACGGACAACGTCACCGCCAAGGCCCATGTCAACTGAGGGAGGCCGAACGACTTTGCCGTTGGGCAGAGCGTCACCTCCTCTTGATCAAAGCAGAACACATCTCAGGGGCCTCAAACACCCGAGCGGACTGGTTGAGCAGGGCCACCGTGGACCAGTCCGAGTGGCGCATCCACCCGTCCCTGTTCAGGGAGGCGACCATGATCTTTGGCCTCCCATCAGTGGACCTCTTTGCATCCCCCCTCAACTCCCAACTCCCTCGGTTCTTCTCCAGATTCCCTTCCCCCGGGGCCGAGAATCACGACGCCCTTTGCTGTCCGTGGCCCCCGGGACTCCTGTACGCCTTCCCCCCGTTAGCTCTGCACCCCAGAGTCATTCAGAAACTGATCCAGGAGGAGGCAGAATTAATCCTAGTGGCCCCCTATTGGCCCAGATGGCCGTGGTTTGCGGACCTCCGCAATCTATTGATGTCTCCTCCGTGGAGAATCCCACTGGACAGGATCTCCCTCTCCCAGGGGCCCATTCGGCATCCGGAGCCCCAATGGCTCCAGTTAACCGTTTGGAGGTTGAGCGGGAAAGGTTAAGGAAGGAGAACTTATCTGACCAGGTTATTGATACCATCCTGTCCGCCAGACGGCCTTCAACCAACCGAATATACAACTCTACTTGGGTCAGCTTCTGCAGGTGGTGCCATTCCTCCCAGGTCAACCCGCTCTCGCCTTCGGTTGCCCAAGTTTTGAACTTCCTCCAGGACGGGCTCAAAAAAGGCCTTTCACCTAACACTTTGAGACGCCAGGTAGCGGCCCTCTCGACTGTCGTTCCGGGCAACAATCTGGGTTCCCTTTCTCACCATCCCCGTATCAGGGCCTTCCTCAGGGGAGCCACTAACCTCTGTCCCCCTGTCGTGCATCGATATCCCATTTGGGATCTTAACAAGGTCCTGGTGGCCCTAACTAAGCCTCCCTTCGAGCCTATCAGAGAGTCCTCCCTCCAAATTTTGACCTTCAAGGTAGTGTTTCTGGTGGCAATTACCTCGGCTCGCCGAATATCGGAGATAGCAGCCCTTTCGGTGAGAAAAGACCTGTGCATCTTCCATTCTGATCGGGTGGTTCTTCGTCCCGACCTGACCTTCTTGCCCAAGGTCAATTCAGCCTTTCACAGGGCACAGGAGCTCACTCTCCCCAACTTCTGTCCCAATCCCTCGCGGGAGAGGGAGAAGCGATGGCACACCCTGGATGTGAGGCGGGCCCTCCGCATTTACATTAAACGCACACAACCCTTTAGAAGGTCCGAGTCCTTATTCCTTTCTTTCCAACCCAAGTCGTTAGGCCACAAGGTGTCCCCTTCCACCATCGGCCGATGGATCAGAGCCACCATTGCCAAGGCTTATTCGTCTCAGGCCTTACCAGTTCCCAGCGGGGTCACCGCACATTCCACCAGAAGTGCGGCCACCTGGGCTCCCCAGGCTCCAATTTCAGACATTTGTCGGGCCGCCACCTGGGCTTCCCCCTCCCCTTTCATTAGGCATAAGATTGACACCTTTGCCTCAGCGGAGGCCTCGTTTGGCAGACGAGTCCTCCAGCGGGTCATCAAGGACCCAGGGGAGCTTCCACCCCAGACGGACTCCCTCCCGTAGGACAGCCAAGCTTTGGTATGTCCCACTCTCTGGATGATCCTCGCAGCTCGAGGGAGAATGGGTGTTGGTCTTACCTGACACGCCATTTCTAGTCAAGCTGCGAGGATCATCCAGCCCCACCCTTTTTTTATTTTTCCTTTTCCGTCTGGGGGAGTCTTGTTTCAGCCAAAGATACCTTAAGTCTAGTTAGATGAGAGTTAGACGACTTTCCTCCTCTCTCGACTTCGCATAAACTGGGGAACGCTGCAAGGGACCACGTGATAGAGGGCGGAGCATTCCTCAGTAATTAAGCTCAGCCTACACAGACGCAGACTGGAGCACCTCCCACTCTCTGGATGATCCTCGCAGCTCGACTAGAAATGGCGTGTCAGGTAAGACCAACGCCCAATTCCAACTTTTGTAGATTCTTTTCTCATGGACATCCCTTTCTAGGCAACCTGGGACCTGTGCTTTCCCTTTTTTACAGTGGCCAGTTTCATCTTGGGGGTTAGGGGTGCCACCACATAAAAGAGAAAAGGGGTTGCGATTTGTCAGAAAAACTTTTGAACAGACATCTGTCCATGAAAAAAATAAAAACCTGAGGTTCCAATTCGAGAAAAAAAAATGGATATATTTCATCACTGGAACACTTTCTCAACCATGCGAGTTTCATCTCAAATGTTGAGTTCCATTGATATAAAAAAAAACTACCTCTAATATTACTGGATATCATCCTTAAACTTTATGTTCCTTGCTTCAACACCCTTTTCTTAAATTCTTCAACAGTGGACTCTGAAAGAACACTGGTTTTACAGTTTTGAGTAAACTGAGTGAATTTGCCTTAGAGTAATACTTTTATTTTTATTTTTTTTTAAAAAAATTTTATTGGTTTTTAAGACATAGACAAACAAAACATAAAAACATCAAGCCATCTTCCATATATATACATACAGTGTGTCGGTTGGTTTACAAATTGTTTTGTGCTTCCATTTCGTAGTCTTCAATTACAATTACATTGTATATATTCTCATTTTTTCAATCAAATATTAAACACATTAATATCATTGTTAATCATTTGACTATACTTTTATTTATTCATGTTTTACAAAATAATCCGTATTTTACTTAATTTGTTTTATGACAGTTCGTATTATCATCTCAAATCTATCCTAGAATCATTTTGTAGATATAATAAGAAAAGAATACATCTTTATATATTTATTATTTTCTAAGAATCTACACATTTCATTACCGTGTTTTATTGTCTAACCATTGATAGAATAGATCCCAAATTTTATAAAATTGTTTATCATCTTGTTCTCTGATTTCAAATGTCAATCTACTCATTTTAGCACATTCCAATATTTTCTTAATGATTTCCTCCTGTAATGGTATTTTCTCATTTTTCCAGTTTTGGGCAAATACAATCGTAGCCGCTGTTAATACATTTACAATCAGATATTTCAATTCTTTACTATATATTTCAAGTAAAATTCCCAATAAAAATATCTCTGGTTTCAAGTCTATATGCTTTTTTGTCATTTTTTCCAACCACATGTGGATTTTAGTCCAATATTTTTCGGCATCCGCACAAGTCCACCACATATGGTAATATGAGCCAGGTATCTGATGACATTTCCAGCATTTTTCAGATTTATTCTTGAACATTCTTGCTATTCTTGTCCTGGGAAAATGCCACCTGTAAAACATCTTATACAAATTTTCTTTATATGCTGTCGACATTGTCATTTTATAATTTTGAGACCACAATTTTTGCCATTTCTCTAGATCAATCCCATATCCAAAATTCTTCCACCAAGCAATCACAGTTTCTTTAACTTGTTCTTCTTCTAGTTTAATTTCTAATAAATATCCATACAATTTTTTAATCACCTTTTCATCAGTACCTGTCAAAATCTTATCTAAGTCAGTCAGTTTATCATAGAAACCTTCTGTTTTAAAATCTTCGTCATACCTTGAATGTATTTGCGCATATGAAAACCAATTCATCTTTATACCTTGTTCCTCTAATTTTTGCATAGATTTAAGTTCACCCTTTTCATCCAGTATTTCCCCATATCTAACTGTTTGTTCCTTCTTATATATTATAGGATAAGAAAAAGCTTCAATAGTTGATAACCAAACTGGAATTTTCATATAACATTGTCTTTTAGTCTTCTCCCAGTTTAACCACAGAGACTCCCATATATAATGTCTTCTAAAATACCCCTGTGTTTTAGTTCCTTTATACCATAGAAAAGTGTTGTGACTGGAAGGATCGATCCTGCTGGGAGTTTGACTCTGATGACTGATAGATCGTGGATTGACGCCAGAACTAGAAGAACCAGGAAACGTCAATCTGAAGGGAGGCGTCAGGACAAACATTGATTGGAGAGACT